>VMDR010005799.1:0-49084 GCA_007922815.1 Macrotus californicus | reverse complement strand
CATGGAGCATGCGCATGGACCAAACTGCACACACGGTCAGCCTCCCTCGGAGAACTTGCATTGTGTTTCTGGACGTTAGGTGACATATTGGGTGAACAGGAGTTTTAGCCCTTGGTTTCCAATTCTAAGAATATTGTTGTTTGCATGTGTGGGATTCTGTGCTCGCTTAACAAAACCTGTGAGGATTATAAAAGGCTTTTTAAATGCGAAGTCCTGGCGGGTATGATTTAAATTCCAATAAAAATACATGGGTCATTTTTAGTTAACAAACTGGCCGTCACCAGGAGTTTCATCTTCCATTTCCCTTCAGTGTGTACTGTCCTCGCCTTGCACAAACCCCGAAGCACGGAGAGCGAGCACTGAAACTTTAACCTCCATCAAAACGGGCCGTGAGGCTGGGAAAACCGCTGCGTGTGGTGAGGGGAGGGGAAGGGCACTTACAGGTTTGTTTAAAGTGTATCCTGGACAAGGAAAGTGGGAAACAGACACAAAACCCGGAGATCCGTGTGAACATTTGTCTACAGTTAGGAACTTTTATTTATTTATTTATTTTTAATATTTTACTTATTTTAGAGAGAGCGGAAGGGAGGGAGAGAGGGAGAGAAACATCCATGTGCGGTTGCCTCTCATGTGCCCCCCACTGGGGACCCCAGGGGCCCAACCCAGGCGTGTCCCCGACTGGGAACCAAACCTGTGACCCCTTGATTCACAGGCTGGCACTCAATCCACTGAGCCACACCAGCCCAGGGCAGAAACTTTTAATTTAGCACCATCACTAATGACTATTTAATAATTACAGAGGCACAGTGTGAAAATGCTTTTAGTTTGGTTTCAAACGGAAACTAAAAGATTAGATACTTTGAAATAAAAATCCTCCTTCCTCAAGGAGCTTCGGATCTCATCAGCAGAAAATACCGTTCTGTGCATTTATGAAACACCTTTAACTTTTTCCAAGCATTTTCCCACTTACGCGATGTGATTTCCTGCAGCTCCCTGGCGGATCGTGGTAAAACCACGTTATCAACCACTTTGCTCTTCATGGAACTGAGGCACGTAGGAGAGAGGAGAGAGCAAACTAGCAGCTATTGAGGTGCCCGTGGTTTTGCTAGCTTGCTATTGAATCTCTTTTAGTTTTGAGAACTAGTTTGTAAAGCAGACGATATTATTCTGATTTTCATCCAGGAAATCTGAGGCCCAAAACTCTGGAATTATTTCCCCCCGTGTCCCACAGCCAGCAGGAGTTACCATCAGGATTTAAATCCAGGTCAGTCTGATTCCCAAATCTTTTAGAGCTGGCTGTCTGCCTTCAATGTGGAATCACGCATCACGGAAACAGGCAAACTCTTCAGCTGACTAGCCTTTAAAGATCTCATTTTCCTGAACCCCAGCATCATGCGAAGGTAGAAAAATAAGAATCCAGTGTAATAAAATGTTTAGGCAGTGGTTACATTTTCCTGAGAGAGAGAGTAAGAGAAACATTGACTTGCTGCTCCATTTATTTTTGCACTTCAGTGGTTGCTTCCTTTGTGTGCCCTGTGTGAGGATCCAACCTGCACCCTTGGCATATTGGGACAATGCTTGAACCAACTGAGCTACCCAGTCAGGGCCAGACTATATGTTTTATATTTAAGCTACAATAACTGTCAAGTAGCAGAGAAATCCAGTTGTAATTATGAAAGGTTATGGAGTTTTGAGGGGTTTCATATCTGAGTCTTCAAGAATAAATGAAAAAATAATAATAAAAAGTTATGGGAGGACTCCTGCAACTTCGATTTCACTTATTTCTAAAACAGTTGGGTACACATGAGAATCTCCTGAGCACTTGCTGAAAATATAAATGCTACAAATCGATTTGCAGAGGTTTAGTCGGAAGTATCATTTCCTGAATGGTAATCTGAGACACCAAAACAAGATCTGGAAACACAGGCTTCCGAGGACAAGTAAGTGCGGGAAGCGGCGCTCTGTGTCAGTCCTGCAAGGTGACTCTATACACTAATAAGTGTCATCTGTGCATTCACAGGAGGGACTCTGTATTGAGACAGGGTCCTAGAAACCAAGCCGGCCTCATCTGGGAGGCTTTTCAGTCCCTGCGCTCCAGGGAAAAGGAAAGGCTGTGAGCAGCAAACCAAAACAAGATCGGAAGCTGACAGAAATTCACCTGTGCCTCAGGTGCAACGCCAGAGACAAAAACGAAGCTCGGGGTAAGAGATAGAGAGAAGGGAAGAGGTTGGTGTGAGGTGCAGGGAGCTGCGTGGTCCAGGCTGTGGCTCCAGGAAATGGGTTTGTACGGCTGCCTGTGAAGGCACGCTGCATCCCTACATCCCTGCATCCCTGCATCCCTGCATCCCGGCGAGTGCAGAGGACAGCCAAGCAGGGCCGTCGTGATGTCCCAGGTCTGGTTCAGCGTCCTCCCACAGAATCCTTCCCTGCATACCCGGGCCACTTCTCCCCAGGGACCTCCCATTTTTGAGCTGTCCTTACCTGGGACGTTTTCAATCTTCTCCCCTCTTGTTTGTGCAGTGTCTATTACGGGCCCATAATTCTTTCAGGGGTGCTTTTCTTACCAACAATACTGTAAGTTTTTTTGAGAATGGAAGTCACGTCTCATACTTCTCGGTGACCCCACAGTACCTAGGATGGTGACCGTGTGTTTCAGTTGTCAAGTGATGTGTGATCAACCACCTCAAAACTGAGTGGCTTTGAGTGCCAGCTACTTGTTATTTCACAGGGTTCGATGTGTTGGCTTTGCTCCCAGGACTCTGGGACAGTTTGCGGTCCCGAGGTACTCACTCCCATGGTTGGCGGTTGACAGTTGGCGCCGGCAGGGCCAGCGTCCCGGCACAGGTGTTGTCTGTGCTGTCACAGGGACCTCCAGCTCAGAAGGGCCCCACCCTTGTGGCCTAAAGTTCTCGGGTTACCAGCTTGACATTCATAAAAATATTTTCTCTCCATTTGCCTTTAGTAAGTGAAGAAGGAAGGGATCGTGGAGTGTGGGTGTTCTGGGGGCTTTCAGGCCTCTGCTCACTCACGGCCCCGCCTCTCTCGGCCTCCCACCCCCCAGGACAGCTTCTTGGCTGCCCGCCTGCTCCTGCGCCTTGGTCCCTTGGGCCCCCCTCTGTCCCCTCTTCCCCACACCTGCCCAATGACCGATGCTGCTTTCTGCTCAGTCACATCAGTGAGTGGAAGGCCATGGTCCAGCTGTTGCCCTCTGTTCCTAGCAGAAGCCTGGGAGTGGAATTGGGGAAGGTCAAAGTCAGGGACACAAAGTACCGTGGGGCAAGCGGCACCTTCAGGTGCTGCAAGGGGCTTCAGCTCCCCCTGGAATGGCCGGGCCATGGCAGGTGTGGTAAACAGCTCTTGATGACCGCCTGCCCAGGCTCCGAGCGTGTCTGGTGGTGGAGTCTGTAGTCCCTTGGGAGTATTCGCCCACTGTGCGTGGGGGCTTATGGGGTTCAGGCCATTCTACCCCAAAACATGGCGCCTTTAAGCTGAAGGAATTTTAAAACACAGCAGAAACAGGAATGTCACTTGGATCTACCTCTCCTTGTCCTTCTTCCCTGAAAAGGTCATGGGATTCCCCTGTGGGAGGTGCCTGCCCTGCACCCCGAGGAGGGGAGACATTCTCCTCACCAGGAACGGAGAATTTGGGGCCAAGAAATCCGGACAAACGAATCTTGTTCAACTAACCCTCACCTTCCTGCTTTCTCTTTCACTACTTACTATCCCTTGCCAAACGCTTCTGTCTTGTCATTTTTTTCACAAATGTATAGTTTCTTTGTTTAAAAGGTATAAAAGCTTCCTGCTTGGTCACTTCCTCATGTCTTCATTCTGTTGTGAAGGCTCCCACGCACATACAGGAAGCTCATAAAATGTGTGTGTTTTTGTCGATTTAATTCTCATACCCAGCCAGGGAGCCCCAGATGACGGAGGGAAACTTCTCCTTCCCTGCAGGGCCTCCCCTGAGGGGAAGGCGATCGGCTTTCATTTCCCTGGGGACCCTGCCAATCACGTAGCAGGCGGTGGGTACTGGCCTCCTCCCGGAGCTGGGGAAGCCTTTGCTCTCCTCCATGCAGACCTTCTTGCCTGAGGGTGGCTGGGTCCCAGGAGTTCCCAGAGCCGAGGCAGAAGTTGGATGTTTTGCTTAAGGACCGACTTCGGAAGTTACACAACATTGCTCTTCCACATTGTATTGATCAAATAGTCACAGGACCGCCTGGGGTTGAGCAGGGAGGGAAGAGACTCTACCTCTTGAGGAGCAGCATCCAGGTGACCGGCAGAAGGGCACGTGGGAGGAAGAGACGGGCACACACCTTGGCTGCCATTCCGCTGAACATATCAAACAGGATGATGGTCAAGAACATGCCCTTTGCCCTGGCCGGTGTGGCTCAGTTGGTGGGGCTTTGTCCAGCAAAGCAAAAGGTCCCTGGTTCAATTCCCAGTCTGGGCACTTTCCTGCGTTGCTGGTTCAGTCCCAGAATGGGATGCGTATGAGAAGCTGCCGATCACCGCCTGATGTTTCCCTCCCTTGTCTTTTTCCCTCCATTCCCCTTTATCTAAAAATAAAATACAATCTTTAAAAAATAAAGAACATGACCTTTAGAGTTGGGCAGGGGTTCAAATCTCCACTCCCCCATTGCCCAACACCTAAACCTACTGAGCTTCTCCGAGCTTCAGTTTGCTCCCCTGAACAATGGAGGACATGAGGATTAAACACGAGGTGCACCCACCTGCAGTGCCCGGCACAGACGCCATGCTCGGCGCCCGGTAGCTTCAATCATGGTGGAGCCGCAGAAGACCCCCCGACAGGAAGGGTCGAAGCCTCCACTGCCAGCGAAAGGAAGCAAAACCACTTCAGCAATTGCAAATTCATCGTTCATTCCTTTGGCTAGTACGTTTGATGGGGCTGGGGAGAAAAGCTGACATGACTAGATGTTTTACTGAAAGGTGTGCTCACTCCTGGGCACCTGAGCAGCACTCACATTGTTTGAAAACACAAATAATTCTGGTGAAGGCAACATTTTAACATGGAGTGGCTTTCCAGAGCTTGGCCAATGGCTCACTTTAACAGCGAGGGAGAGAGCATGGAGATCCTCAGCATCCATCCCAGCAGTCGGGACCCCTCTGATGGGAAAAAGGAGAGGCTGGGCGTGGAAGTCACATCCCTCTCCCTGAACGAGTACGTAGGGTGTTGAAGAAATGGGCATTGGGTGACCGATCTTTAATTTAATTTGAAATGGTGCAGCAGAAACCCGCTCAGTGAATGTAAAAGAAATTCGATGTTTCGTTGCCATCTGTGTATTTTCTGACCTGATGTGGGATGGAAACAATTGTTGGCAACCCCGAGACTCTCTGACCTGTGGTTTCTGCCCAAGCACATCTCAGACTGGAAAGAATATATACCTCCTCAGTGAACAATAAAAACTCTCTCCCCTCTAAGCCTAAAATTTTATTCCTGCTTTCACGTGAGTAAAAATAACCAATGTGATAATAAAATTAACATAAACGCTCAGGAAATCTGTCATTTTTATAACTGCAAATGAACCAGTGAAGAAAAGGTGAAGAGAGCCCCTTCTAGCTCAATTGGCCGAAACATTCTGTAACAATAGAGAATAATAAAATACAATTAAGACAAAGTGACCCGAGGCTCTGAGTATCAGAGTACTTAATGGGACATGAAGACCACACAGAGGTCAGCAGCTCAGAAGCGAGCCCCCAGCTGGAGTAGAGCTTAAAGAAGGGGTCCAGCCCTCCTGACTGGGCGTAACTTATCATTTGTGAAGTGGAAATGATTGCGCGATTTGCATTGAAATGAAATTGGATTTTCCGCGTACTAACGAACAAAGACTTCTGCAAGGCAATGACCAATACTTGCCAGCGCATGGTCAGAGAGGTAATTAGCCCAGAATGCATCGAGTGGCTCAGGAAAGTTTATAGCTGTGTGTCCACCAATTATCCTTTTAAAAAACTACCTTGAAAAAAAAATTAAAGCTTTGAAATATAAATATGCTTTTAAAAGTTTATTATCTATTACACATATTAGATATTAGATATTTTATATATATATATCAAGGATTTATGTTTGAAAAGATGAAGCCAGTGCAACCAGAAAGATGTTGGGAACAGTCTGGACACCTGAGTGTGGGAGAAAGGGCTCATTGTAGCATCTTCTGGGAACAAAACACACTGCTCCTTCCAACCAGGTTTTAGAAGACACTTTATGACACACAAAAAACTCACCAAAATAACACTTGATTTTTAAAAAGCAGAAGTAAAATTACAGCGCATGACTCTTTCCACTAAGTTAAGTGAAGTAAAACAGGGGGCAGTGAGAGAGGCAGGGAGATGTGTGAGCAGACAGTAAGTATGAAGATTGGTCCCTCCAGACAACCCCCCACTCCAAGAACCTCCATGAAGTGTGACGCATCTCCGAGGAGGAGAGGGGGAAACCGTGGGGGCAGCCGGGGCGGGCAGGGCTCTGTGTTGCTGGCTGACTGGGACTGAGAGCTCGTTGTGGGGTACAGAGGCAGGGACTTGGATGGCAGGGCCTCGGGCACAAGTGATGCTGCGGGAACAAAGGGCCCTCCAAGCACTGTTGTCAAGGGAGCCGGGAAGTGTCAGGTCTCAGAGGACAACCGGCTGAGGATGTTGTGTTTACCAGCCATTTCTATCGGAAGTCCTGTTTGGCACTGCCCAGTGACAGGCGTTTCACTAAATATAAATTCAATCATCTGATCTTTGCGTTTCATTTATCAGAAATGATTTAGTGGTGTCTGAATAGAAGGTCAGTCAATTTCATAAGAAGGGCCTGACTCCCAGGCAGTGCAGTTCATTCTCCTGGAATATCAACACTGCCCTCAGAACACCCCATGAGTGTTGGATATTGGCTAGGAGAGGCCGAACATCAGGACAATCCACATGCGAACCTGGTGTTTTCAATGCCTCCTAGGCAACCTGAGGGCACCATCTATTCTCAATTCTACACTGAAAATCATAGTAAAGTGAAAATTCACGAACATGGTGCTTTGGCCATCGAGAGGTCAAAACTCTAGTGGGCATGTGGTCTGGGTTTTACATTGAAAAGAGGAGGCCACTGGAATTGAAAGAAATGTCTTCATTTCTAAGGGGCCTGGGCTGGAAGATGACTTACGACATTACACACAAATTGCGTGTATTCCCTGAAAAAATGCACTAAAGCATTTCCCAGTTAAACATCCATCAAGCGGTGTTGTAAAGGGCTCATCTTGATACACTAACTTGCAGCCTCCAACTAAAGCTGGTAGGAGACTCACAGCGTATCTTACTCTGTAGTAGCACCAAGTCCTTTTGGGAGTAAGCATGGTCTAAATACTAAACGGGTAACGCCATAGTCAAATAATATCACTGTGGTGTCCCTTACTGTGACAAGGTTGTCCTCAGTTTTGCCCAAACTTCTGTTCAGGGGTGAACAACACACTCACTTAGTAGGCAACAACTACCTACTGAGGGCCCCCCAGAGACGGGGCCCTGGGGGTCAAAGATGAATGGGATGCACATGGTTCTGGCTGCCCCCCACTTACTTTCCAGTGTGGGGGACAGACAGACACAAGTGAAGGGGTAAATGAGACAACTGGCAAGACTATGAGGAAGATGTGGAAATGGCTAACTCAGGCTCGGTGTTCCGATGTGGTGTGAAGTTCTGAACCGGGATTTTAAAAGTGTCTTAGTATCTTTGCTGAATTTCACTGTGAGGATGAAGGGCTTTGAACTCAGAGGCCCTAGTCCCACCTGTGGCTGAAGTGTTCACACCGAGGGTGGATTCACTCCACAGCTTGGTGTTTTGGCCTGGAAGATCTCCGCTGAGCGGCGGTCATGGCGGACTGGAGAGGTCAGGGGTTCTGGCGACGCCTCCTGGGACTCGAATCATTGGATTTGAATCAAGTGAAACCCAGAACCACACTTTTGGGGTCCAGACTGGATTTGTTCTTCAGCACTTACCGTGGGGTCTGGGGATCCGGTTTGTGCCAGATGGATCTAGTTTGCCACCGAAGGTTCTATCGTCTCTTCCCCCAGGCCAGGGCTTGCCCAGCTGAGGCTGAAAATGTGTGAGCACCTGTCCAGTCCACCTGTCCCTGTTACTTACGTTCTTGCCCTTTCCTCTCCTGTCTACGCACCACCTTCTCAACATAACGGAAGTTGGCCATCCGGCGTGGCCTTTTTGAAAGAGAAATTCTTGGCCTGAGATCCAAGAACAGCGACTTTAAAAAAAGGGGAGAGTAGGTGATGGAAGGGAGAGCGGCATGCAGAGGCGACTGAGTTCATTGTGAGAGACGGTCGCGTCTGAGCAACGCCGATCCTTCTTTGTTCTCCATCACTGCCCTTTCGAGTGCTTCTACAGTCCACCCACACGATGGGGAACTAGAGGAACGTTAATGGACAGAGCTGCAGGCCAAGTTTTTGTATAACAATAATTATGTGGATGTGGCTCTGTGGCTTTTTGAGGACTTGAGATTGACCCTGGGAATTCATAAAAGTCATGCCCTCCAACTTTTGTGCTCACCATCTTTTTCCTACAACACTCCAACACCCTTTCCACCACTTTCCAGATCCCATGACACTCGCTCTCCGCCACAAGTTTCTCTGACCCCTTCCCCAATCCCCCTCCCCCTAGTGCTCCAATACATCGTCTTCCTGCCCTGTGCTCCACAGTATCTGGCTCTTCCCCTGTCAAAGCCCCTTCCTGCTCTGATTTTTAATCCAAGCTTAAATTAACTGTGATTCTTTCTCACTGTGGGCCTGCTAAGAGCAGAGGCTACGTGTCTCCTGTTTGGTGTTGGTTTGGCATCCAACACGATGGAATTTAGACCATCTTTGTAGAATAGATTAGAATCTGAGTGAATGAATAAACGGATGCGTGAATGCATCATGAATTGAATGAATGGACAATTGGTTTTCACTTCTAGAAAGAGCATGCGATGCACAACCTCCCAGCACCCTGGGGTGCTGGGTCACACTGATACTGATTAGAGCTGTCTCCTTCAGGTCACGGACATGGACGCAGGAGCCCAAACCTCCTTACAGAGGTGGCTCTCTGCCTCCGTCCTGGCTGCAGGTGCTCCCTGTCCTGGGCAGGTGCCTCGAGAAGCAGCTCAGGCCTTGGGATGAACCAGCAAAGTACACTGTGCCTGTGAGTGATTTCTCCAAAGTATTTTCAAATATTCGATCATGACTAATGTTGCATAACTTTGGGGCTTTCTCTGTGCACTTTCGAGGCTATTTCAAAGCAAAATTAAGGGTGGGACCGAGATGCAAGTGTCCCATCAAAAAGCAGCCCTCCCCCAAATCAACCCGCTAGTCCTGAATGCATCGTTTTAATTCAGTTGTAGTAAAGGTCTCAGGAGAATTCCATGAGAATTGACCGAATCTATGCTATTGATGAACTGTACAGAGTTACTACTCAATGGAAGCAAAGGTGTGTGGGTGTTTGTACAGATTCTGATGTGGGTTCCCATAGGAACCCCAACTCTGCCCCCTACAAAACTGGTGCGACACCCAGCTAACCACGGCTGGTGGCAATTCCAGGCGCTGTGGATTCTCTTGCGGCTTCGGAGTGTCTTGTCTTCTTCCGTGGGGTGAGCGAGTCTACCTTGAGATGTTCCCTTTCTTCCACGTGCTGTAGGGAGTTCTCTCTCTCTTGCCTGTGACAGCGGTGTGGCCAGTTTTATCTCAGTTCCTCCTTGTGTGTCCTCTGGTTTCTAACTGGCGACTGGGTAGCGGGGGACCCTTCAGTGTCCTTGGGAAGGACTTTCTGTTCCTCTCTCTGTTTACCTGTTCTCTGCGTTCTTCTGTTGAGGACCCCTGGTGAGAATTATGTCAGGCCCCCTGGTGTTTTGCCTAGAAAGGAATGATTTTCAGATTGAATTTACTTTTTTAAAAAAAATTCTCTTATCGACACAGAAGTTCTTGACTGTGCTCTTGTACTTCCTGTGATGTACCATCACAAAGTCCCTGTGGCTGTAGCGGCCTTGGGCTTGGCGGTTTAACCGCTTCCTGCCCAGCCCGTGGGGAAGACACAATCATTGGCGCTGACGAGCCCTCAGCTTCCTTGTCAGTAGCGTTAAGGAAGGTTTCCACGCTGTGAGCTGAACGCTGCCCGCTTCCAATCCTTTGCTCACTGGACACGCTGAACATATTGAGTGCACACTGCGTGCCAGCCACTACATCCTGGTGACACAAAAACCAATAAAAAATTGCAGGTTAACGCAGGAGATGGGGAAGAAAACCACCCATTCAAGTGCAGGGTGACAAGGTCATTGTAGGGCTTGGGGCACTTAATTCAGACTGGGCATCTCCTTAAAGAGCATGGCTTTCTGTTTTGTGTTGACGATAATTCTGGAGGGTATTCCCAGGAAACAACATGGTTTTGAGAAAAGGGTAAGAGGCATTGCTCAATGTCTTTTTTGTTTTTTTTGTATTTATGCAAGCAGCAATTTGGGTAACATTTGCTTGAATGATACTGTGTCCCCTATTTTCCAGTATTTGTCCCTTTGCCGTTTTGTGTTATTGAACATGACGATTGCAATCTAGTCAAAGAGATGAATTTGCTAATCTGCAAACACACCCCGCACCCCCACCCTGGTGTCTCTGGTCATGCCAATCCCCTCCTCTGAGACGCCCTCCTGTCTTTCCCACAGAGGCACAGCTTTGGGTCCCCTGCCTGTCCCTCAGACCTAAGGCAAGCCCGACCTGAAATCTGCACTTTTGGACCCTCAGACCACCCACATTGAGGAACTTTGCTCATAGTCGATGATCATACCAACTTATTTGGAACTTCGTATCTGTTCCCTTGGAATGTTATTCTGATATCAAATTCAAATCCTACCTTACCAAGTCAGTCACCGATCTCTCAAGGGGAGGGACTGCATTTTAATAATAAATCATATGTGCTTGGAACTTTCCACATGCATTTGCAATTTGCCGAGGATTTAGTACGTGCAGCATCGTACGTTCAACGCGAGGACGTGAAGACCTAGGTCCCCGCCCAGGGACCCTCGTTAGGTGGTGCTTTCAATTACACGACCGCATTTCTTCTTTAAAGAAGCACTGTCATCAGGGAAGACACGGTCACCCTAATTTTATGATAGGGGTTTGGTCGGCTGAGGCAGAGCCCAGGCCACTGCTCTTCTCCAAGGAAACACAACGTGGACAGACCCAGGGCTCCCGGAGATGCTGGACTCCAGATCTGGTAACTGCCCTCCGAGTGGGTTCGGAAAGTTGTTTGCCATCTCAGCGCTTCGGGGACCTCATCCGTGTAGTCTGGGTGACAGAGCCGTATGCAGTCATTGGAAAGAGTAAATTAAATCCCTGTGAGTAGCCAGCTCGGTCATCACATCGAGGAATCATGGTGCTGTCTCCGGGTCAGCATCATTTTGCCTAATGATGACCCCAAAATGCAAGAGTTGTGGCCCCAGCAATTCAGATATGCTCAAGAGAAGCCTTAGGTGCTTCCTTTAAGCGGAAGGGTGTGTATGTATAGAAAAAAAAGAAAGTATACACCAGGCTCAATACTGTCTGTGGTTTCAGGCATTGCTGGGGGGTTGGGAACGTGTCCCCCACAGGGGAGGGGGCCACTGCACTGCTCTCCTGCTATTACAGGTTTCGGGGCCTTTGGTATGTTATTCCCAAAATAATCTGCACAGTACTCCTGTTTAGATGCATTGTGGGACCACTGAGGTAAGCATTTCATGCAGTGTAGGTAACCACCCATGATTAGGGGCTCTCTCTTTCTCCGTCAGCCAGCACCTGCCACCGAGAAGCACCCCCTCAAACCATCGTCAGCCCCAACACAGCACCAAAGCACGTTCTGAGTCCTTGGCGCATCACCCACTGAGGGCCAGCCTCTCACGGGGTGCTCTGTGATCGCTGTGCCTGGCAGCTGGATGCCAGGGGGTGCCTTGGCATTGGATTTAATCGCCCACCAGCCATGGAATTGATTTCCTTATCACTCTGGCTCAGGGATTTCTATTTGGCTATATTTCTGACAGGTCAGACTTTCCCCACATGTCATTTAATTTAATTTAATTGATGATCCTTGCCCAATAATCGTGACTCCGGGCTAAGATGCTTTGAAAAGAATCACAGTGTGGCAAGTGGGCCTCTCAGTCACCTCGGGCAGCGCTGCTTCCCGGGTGTCAGGCCACGTTCCCCTTGGACCCTCAGCCTCAAGACACCCAGAAGAGGCGAGCAGAAGCGGACCCTCACGAGCCATCTGCTGGCTATGACAATATAAAGTGACTGAGCTGGAAGGGACCATAGCCAGCATCAACATCGCCCTTTTGAGTAAGGTTAGGTATGCGGAGGGCACAAGGGTGAACGCACAGAGGGGCTCCTTCACCTGCATCTGCCTCAGGGGTTGGGGAACCGGTCCCCACCGCAGCTGCCTCTGTGACTCTCAGTGCAGCATTGCTCTGACAAAGGAAGCATTGTCAAGTTCAAGCTGGGAGCGTGTGCTGCCTGTGCGTGCAGTCAGATTCAGGGGCAGGGAATGCAAGTGTGCACTTGTCATGAAATTGCCCTCCTCGCTGCCTGGTTAGTGGCCCTGACCATCACAGTGCAGGCCTCAGCATAATGGAAACCAGCAGCCAGCCCGGCTGCTCAGATGGCCAGACAGCACTGTTTCCGACGCTGTCGAGGCACAGAAGAGGAATCCATGATACAGAGAAGAGTGGTCAGCGCTCACTCAAGGATAAAGGAGGAGCCATACATTAGCCGGAGGACTTTCTGCGCACGTCTTAGTGATTGAATGTCTCTGCTTAAATGTCAGCGTGGCACTGTGTTTCCGACAATCCAGTCTTCCTGAGAGATTGTGTCATTTTTTTGAGAATTAACGTTGCTTTGCTGCAGATGGGAGCCAGGACAGGGACGACTCTTCTGGAATGGAACCTGAACGCACGCACGCACGCACAGCCGTGAGTCCAGCATTCCATTTCCAGGTATTTTTTCCCTAAAGAAATACACAGGCATGTCCATTGCAAAGTTTTCATTATGAAGCTGTTTATTACAGCACTTTCTATTTTTAAAGAGAAAAATGTTAAGGACAGGAGAAAATGTCTTTGATATATTTAAAAGCATATGTAGATATACAATAGATGGTCAGAAACACATAAAATGGGAACAGTGATTATTTGGGGCCACAGGTTTTAGTTGCTTGTTTCATTCTCTTTGCTTAAGAATATAAGATGAAATGTCACTTTTGCAATAAGAAAACGTTTTGTTGCTTTACCTAAAAAGAGAGAAAAATAGTAATTACAAAAATAGGTGTGTGGGTCGGTAGTCACACCCAATTACAGACTGGTTGAGCTTAATGCTTATCTAGACACGTGACTATCCTTCCGTCTCAGTACAGAGTATAGGGTCACATTTTGATTTTACCTGAGGGTGTTGTTTTCCTTAGACCGTGCACGGAGAAGCATTTGGCGGAGCTACCCATGAATGCTGTCCCTTCGGGGGCTCTTTATCACCATTGTGCTCCGCCAGCCATGATGTCACATCCCGCTGCTCGAGCACCCCCCGCTGTGTTCCCACCTACCATGCTGTTTCTTCCTCTTGGAGTACCTTTTCTCATCCATCTTCACAGAGCCTGCCCTCTCCTCCAGGTCCAGGTCAAACCCTGCTCTATTCCTCTTCACTCAGGAAGAGTTTAACCCATCTTTCCAGACTTTTGACATTTCACATCATGATTTGTGTGCATATCTTGTCTTCTCTAATATGTTTTAAGCTTACAGAATGCAGAGGCTTGACTCACCTTTGTATATTCAAAAAATGGGAGGCATTGATAAGACCAGCATTGAAATATTCACTGACTATATAAATGAACTAACCTTATTTTCAGAAAATAGAGATGAACGTGAGACTGATTGTTTGCTTGAAAGTCTGATCAATCTTAGCACCGGTATGAATGTAGATTCCTGGCCATTTTGTGATTTTCTAAAAATACTTTCAAGTTTAATTAGCACTCAGTTTTTGAAACTGGTCCAAATACACTACATAACTCGATGAATATTTATGTAAAACAGAAACTGCGAGAAGGCTCTCTGAAGTATTATAACAACCAGTTTATAATCTTTTCCAGGAGAATCTCGTCCCAAAGGACTCGCCAAAGCCAAGGCTCGGAACACAGCAGCTGGAAATGTCCGTCTCCCGAGTCTTGTTGCCGAAGCATCTCATCTTCCACACCCCACCGTGTTATTGCGAAGACCCACTCCAAGAGCTTCGGAAATGACTTCTGGGGCTGGAAGCACTTTGCAAACCATAAAGGACAAGACAAATGTTAGTAACAATCATTACTATTTGGAGAAATCATTTGTAAAATCCTTGTGGCACGAGCCTTCTCACTTGAGAAAGTGAGTCGTCCGCCCTGGGTGCCGCACTGGTTGCTTTGTCTTGTATTTAAGAACACACTTCAGGGACATGCCGTCTGTGCAAAACAACTTGTTTTGCAAATGTCAATGATTCCAGAATATCGCTAAGGGGGATTCTCACAATACACAAATGAGAAGCTCCGCCAGAGTACTCGGGTACTTGAGGCCAACACCCAAGTTCACTCCCGCGTTACGACTGCCACTCGGATCTTACATTTCAAGGAGTGCTTCCAAATGGCGAGCCCACACCTTCTACAGGGTCCTCACTTGCTCCTAGAATAAAGGAGACTCTGACTAACGGCTGCAGCTGGCAAACTTTTTCACAGCCATGCTTGCATTTGCTCATGGTATTGTGCATAGAACGAACTCAAATGCGCTTCCATTTGTAGGAAGTTCATAGTTGGTTCTAAGATTAGCCTTAATCCCTTGAGGGATGAGTCCTGTTTATAGCTCACAATGTGACATCCTAGCTTGAGAAAGAAAATATCTATATAATTTTGCATATATACATATGCAAATCTTCTAAGATGGTTTAAAAAAGCACTCCCTATATTGTGAGCTTTCTTAAGAATGCTGGGAGCTAACCACGCTGCCTGCTCCCCAGCACGAGGCCACGAGGAAAAGGCAGAGGTGTTAGAAGCTGAAAAGCCGTCCAACCAGAGGAAAGAGAAGATAAAGAGATTCCTAAAATTGTCGGATGCTGCAGAAACAAAAAAAGACTTCAGAGTATTTTCAAACCCAATCAAATCTAACGTGAAGTCGCTTGCTGAGACATTCACTCTGCCTGTCCAATCTGAGAAGTGATGCCTACAGAACACTGCAGCCCTCACACACACTGCCCTGGTCACTATTTTCTCCCTAACGCCTTCTTCCCGGCACACTCAGAGCTGTTACTGTGGACTTCAGCTCTGGAGTATGAGCAGAGAACACAACATGCCTCATGTTTTGGAAAGGAAGTCTGCACAAGCCTTTGATTATCCACCCACCGAGAGAAGATCCTGGATGAAGGAATCAGAGAGTGAATTTGTCCAGACCGTGGGGGCAGGGTTCCTGCTCCAGAGAAGCCCGGCCAGGAGCTGCATCTGTTCCATGCTCAGCCCGTTTCGGGACACACACGGTTGACTGACTGCCACGGCCTCACTCATTTAGATCAGAGGTCCTACTGGGACCGTTGTTGATCCTTCACAGTGTGGCTCTCTCTGCTATTTTAAGTGGTTTAAGTGAAAAATAACGAGATGACAGGTCAGGGCATTTTCAAGCATAAAAGACTTGCTACTAATAATTTCTCCGGGAAAATAGGCATAAACCAAAACTGTCCAAGAAATGTATCTCTCTCTCTCTCTCTCTCTCTCTCTCTCTCTCTCTCTCTCTCTCCCCCCCCACACCCCTTCTATCCCATGGGAAAAAATCATGAAAGACTTTGACATCAGCCAGAGAGATGGCTGGGTGTCTCTGACGGAAAACTCGGCCTTGCCTGAACACACCCTTTCAGATTCGCTGACTTCACGGCATCTCTGCAACTTTCTCTGTTTGTGAACTACCGTACATCTCTGTGAGTTATCCACGGCTGATAGCAGTGGACGTGATTCTTGTCTCTAGAGGAACAAGTCCATGCTGTCTGCTGCAAATACAATTGATTTCCGCCCCTCTTTTCAAATAGATCCATTTCGCAGCTCGTTATACCTTTATTTCAGCAGCGCCTATTGCTAATATAAAGTGTTAACTCTGGGTTCACCTTGGAACTGGTTGTAACTTCTCACTGGTTCTCTCATTAATTAATAAATTAACTACAACTTTTGACAGGTGTCAACATGTCTGGGATTTTACCCTTTAAAAATACGTAGTAATATCCATATCTTTCTTTTCTTTTTCTCCTTAGGTTGTCCGGGGCCCAACAAGTTCTTCATCTCACCACAGTAGTGGTCCCTCTGTGGCAAAAGAGATTGCTCCCGATGGTAAGCAAGCAGGAGTGGAAGCAGAGAGAGTGTTCAGGGGTCCACTGTACTGGTCCCGGCGGTGGGTGAGGGAGCACGGACCCAAGCAAATGCACTCTAACTACAAAGTGATGAAGACCGTAAAGGAAGAACTGGCAGGTTAACTGATGGAGAGGATGAGAAGCACAGAGGAAAGAGAGGAGCCAAGGAGGTCCCACAGCTTTGGGATGATTAGCATGGTGATTGGGGGCACCATTTTCTAGGGATTGGAAAGACTGGGGATGGCGGTGGAACTGAAACTCTCATTCCCCCAATGACCGAGAATGTTAACAACCGAGTCTGCTTCCTGAGGCTTGACCTCAGCTGACCAAGGTCATGCCTCCTTCTTTATCCAATGACTGAATGATGTGGGGATAAGGCCTGACCCCACTGGCCCAATTGGATGCAACTCTGAACAGCTGTGCCAGCTCTGGGACTCCCTGTGGGATAACCTGAGGTCTTTGTTACCATGACAGAGGCATCCCCCCTACCATCTCCCCCACAGGTGTGGATCCCTCAGGCACCCAATCCCCAGTAAATGTCCTACCTACAAATCTCAATCTCAGAGGCTGCTTCTTGGGAGCCCAACCTACCACAGGCATCAAGAGTTCCAGAATCAGATCTCTCACACGTCACCTTCCACACGTCAGCAAAAACCTATCTGGACTAGAGGTTTGATGGTAGACCTTCATGCTGATCCACCCCTCACCTCACTCCAAAAAAGCAAACAAACAAACAAAAAAAAAAAACAAAGAAAAAGAGAAATGAGCGGTTCTCTCTTGCCTGTTGCCAGTCTCCTGTCAAGGTACCTCACGGTCTGGCTCCTGTTTTCAGGCTCCTCTCTCACCACCTGGCTGTCACACCCCCACCATAACTGACCTCTTTAACTGCAGTGCTCACTCCCTGTGGCCTGGACACGGTGTGCTTGCACAGCTCTGTCCCTTCATCAACATGCCCGAGAACTCTCCCATCTCATAGTCATTTCTCAGTGGTAAAATCAGGCATACTCCAAAACCTGGTTCAAAACCCAACTCCGAAATCTACCCATCTTTCACGGAGTCTTCCCCAGTCTTCCCCAAACAGACATGTCACCATTCTGTGTTCCCACAGCACTCTGCACCAGTTCTGTTGTTTATGTGTCTGATAAGCCAGCTGTACCTCGAGTTCCCTGGAGTCGGAGAACACCCGGCCAGCACACAGCCAGGAGCACAGTAGGGCTAAGACCCCATCTCCTTGGTCCTCAGATGAACCTTGCGAAGCTATTCATTCTCTATCCTCACATTTCTGATGGGAACCAAGTGGGTGCCCTGTGTTCCTGACTTGGTCTTGCCCCTCAATTGCTTCATCTTTCCGGACTCCGGAGTGAGCAGCAGAGTGACCGAGAGAACACCAGACAGGTCCTTCTCCTCTTTGCCTCTATCCTTAACGCCTGGAAGGAGCTCTGAGAAACTCCAGCAATTGTATTCCTGTCTCCTGGTCCCCTCTGGTCCCTTTATACTTCTCAGCAAAACCACATCTAGCACCTGACCTTGCCAGCTGAAATGCAATTTTAAAGCATAGGTGTGTTGAGGAAATGTACTTGAGTCTCATCTGCCTCTTTCCTGCCCACCTGCCACCCCCCAGGAGTATTCACCCCCTTCTGGTCTTGTACATGCGTGACCCCTCCACTTCTAATTTGGTGATACTTGAAAAAGGAAGGACTCCATCTTCCTTCTCTCCTCCCCTTTCTCCTTTTCATTTATAGAAGGTCCTCGGCCTTGACTCTTTGGTAGGAACGTGTGATGTTACCTTTATTCACATCTTCCAAAGAAACCTAGAGTGCATGGAGAAGGGGCTCAGGAAATGCTTACAAATGGGAAGAAGGGAGGGAGGGAGGGAGGGGGAAAGGAAGACAGGGAGCAGGAGACAATTGACTCAAAGTTCCATTTCCACTGCCTCCCAGGCCTGCAGAA
Organism: Macrotus californicus; assembly: GCA_007922815.1. Classification (NCBI taxonomy): domain Eukaryota; kingdom Metazoa; phylum Chordata; class Mammalia; order Chiroptera; family Phyllostomidae; genus Macrotus; species Macrotus californicus. Next base: position 30,763 of record VMDR010005799.1, on the reverse strand, counting down.
GACGTACACACATCTTTGCGCATATAGCAAGCTTGTGCAGTAAGGACTGATTTCTGAGGAAAAGACGAAGGAATGAGTATAAGCAGTCAGTACCTCAGGTACTCATTCATACAACCGCAATAAATATCAACTCACTTAAAAAGTGGCCACAGGGAGGGGAGTTTTTTTCTCAGAAAGATTGACTTCAAGGTGATCGGGTTACTTTAGACTCTCTTGAAGATTTTGAACCCATAAAAAGGTGATTTTGATGGTAGAATTATGTGCTTCCTTCACAAGGACCTAAGTCTCTTGAACTTGAGGTTAAATGGAAAATCAATTCCTCAGAATTTTCTTACCCTTTAAAAGTACACAACGTGTCCATACCCTGTTGATGGAAAGTGTCAGCGGCATAAAAAAAAATTAAAGGAACAAAATACCTAATAAAAGCTCATTAAAATTTAAAGTCTGCTCCTTCAGAACTTAGGATAACTTTGACAGCGCCAAAATCGATGTTTTCCTTTCATTGCCTGTGATGAAGCACTTTATTTGAAGTCATTAATAGGTACAAATACATATTCAGGGATCACAGTTCGCTCTTTTAGGGAAGAAACTTCTGAAGTATTTTGGTAGCATCTCTTTTCTGGCAAACAACATTAAAACTATTTTTAAACTCATTCAGCAAATCGGGTTGGACGACAGCCTCTGCACTGTCTGATGGGGCTGCTTCAGAGTCTGGGCCGCTGTCTGGCGCAGCGGAAGGTCTCCCCGGGGTGCTCTCGGTGTGGCAATGTACACAGTGGCTTCCACACCGGTGTCTCTGCTCTCCCCACCATCCCAGGTCATCGTGGGGAGCAGAATTGCTGCTTTCTGTGAAGGTCGACACTTCTACACTCCCCAGGGCCACTAACTCTGGGAAAGGTGGGGCTGGGTTTATAGATCCTGTTATTTTCAGGGTCTGCTGCATCGTGAGCAGTAGATATGTATGTGAGCCCTTACTGTGTCCCTACGGGCCGTGGGCTTGCATTTCCCTTTGGAATATCCTTCATTTCTTTTCCATTTTGCATTCCTGCCTTCTTCTCTCCCCGGCCCCCCTCTCGTCATTCCAAACATGTCTGGTGTTCAGCACAGTTCTGGGGCCAGACAAGAATTAAGCATGCATTGTGGGAAAAGAAATTCATTGTTAACTTGCTTGTGAGTCTGTGAATAACATCAGAAGTATGTCTTTCTCTGCGTTCTCTCTCTGACGCCATTTAAAGACCCGAAGGCTTTCCCGGGAAGCCCTCAGCCTCTGAGTGCAGGCGTGGGGCAGCACCCACGCAGACGCCAGCACTGCTGCAGCGAGTCAGGCACTCTCAGCACCACGGACCCATCCCCACCCACTGCCACACTTGTCTGCATGTAGAGTCCATTCATCTCGCCCCTGGGGGCTCAGCCTGCTTCTCTGAATGCTTACCCAGGCCCCAAAGTAAGGCCGGACATGGCACAGACCCCGCTCGCCTGCTTCTGGGAAGAAGCCTTCCAAGGAGGAGCTGTCTGCCACGGTTTCCAAGTTCACAGCCACGATGGCATTCAGGCTAGTCACTTCTGACGAGCCCCACGCTTCTCTGTTCTCTGAGTATTTTGTCTGCGGTGGACAGATGTGCAGTGTCTCTCAATGCATTAAAAAAAATATCATCAGATGTAGTCAAATGTCCCTGCTTTGGAAAGGAAGGCAGCCAGGGCCATGTCTGTCCATCCTTCAGTCCAGAGCTGGAGGTGGGGCCTGAGCCCAGGGCGGGGCTAAGGAGAAGGGACCAGAGGGGAGTGAAAGGCAGCTCTGAGCACTGCAGAGCTCAGAAAGCACTGGCAGACAAGGGAGCAGAGGGAGGGACAGAAGACCCACCAGCCTCAGCTGATACCCACCAACAGCACCAAACGGCACCTGGTCACTGTCCTGGAGCCTTGGGCCTTCCACCCGCAGGAACCCTCACAGCTGCTCCCAGCAGCACTTGTGGAAACAGCCCGGAGTCCTGGGGTCCAGGTGAGGATGAAGTGGTGGAGGGTCGGGGTGCCCGGGACTTGTGGCCACTAAACCTCGCGTCCCCAGACCATACACTTTGACCCGAGAGACGTTTTAAAAGTCGTTCTAAGATGTTCTGCCAGAACTAGAAAATCCAGTGAGACACTACGTTGGAAATTACCAGCAGGGCTGCGGGAGAATTGAAGAACACCAGGACCTAGGGGAGGCCGTCTCTGCTTCCTGCTGAACTGCCCGGTGGATTCGCTCACCTCGGGGAAGAGGTTCAAGAGAAATGATAACCCTCCCACCCGCGCACTGAGTCACAGCTCTGAAGTTCTTCTCTATGGCCCTGGGCAAGTTTCAAAGCCCCCATTTGTGTGTGACGACGATGACATTTGTACCTGAGTCTCAGGACACAGCCCGTCTGTGCCCTGTACCTGTGACCCCATCTCTAAACGTCTCTCTGGCTGCTGTGGAAAACACTCTCTGTGGCGAGTTCTATTTTTTCTAGTTTGTTAACATTATTTTAGCTGGTATATCAGCAAATCAAAGATCAAACATGAATTGAGCTTATCACAGTTGGAGATGACTCACCCGGCTGGCCTCTGGGAGGAAAAACGAGTTTTGTAAGATGCAGGCTCCTCTCCTAAGCAGATGGCCACAAGCTAATAATAAGAGGGGCCAGCCCGCTGGGAGCCTGGCATGTCACATTCGTTATCTCATTTAATTACTTCATCTTCACCGGAAGCTTGGGGTGTGTGCGTGATTTATGCTATTAAAATGTTTGAGATCACAGTCGATGCTTCTGACCTTGCTGAGTACATTTATGCAGCATGGATCCCACAGCCGTGATCCTAGAGTTTAAAATTAAGTTATTAAAATAAATACAAACTGGAATGTGAGTAAAAACGTGGGTAGCTCACAATGGAGCCACTACATCTCCGTTTTAAGGCTGTGGAAACTGAGGCTCAGCAAACGCAGTTAAAAAGACAGAATCCCAGTGGCAACTGGGACTTTCCGAGTTGAAATTTGGGTGTTTTGGCTTTTTTAAATCTCACATTGCTTTGTTGTTCAAGTTTGAAAAACAACATACACTTTGTTTTTCACAAATTGATGCATTTCATTATTTGCTGATCCATCAACTGCAACTAGGTGTATCTGAGAACAACATACATTCTTGAGAAATCAAATAAAAATACAGACCTTAATGTTATATCACGCCAATTCAGGACATGCTATGGTCTGCAGGACGTGAATCCCCAAATGTGTGGGTCGGATGGATGCAGTCCCTTTGAGTGAAATCTCAGGAAGCTTGAACTAGACCTTGAGAAAGCATAGAATTTGAATACTTGGAATGTAGTGTTAGAGACCAATATTTTTCAAAGTTCCCTTTCTGTTTTAAAAAAGAAACCATACAATAGTTGATGTCCTGTAGGCACAGGAAAAATACCTGTGAGTAGAATGAGATGTCCAGGATTTGCTTAGAATACTCAAGCAAAAGCAAACACATAAATCAGTAATTTAGGAGGTTAAGATCAAATAGTGTTGGCAAAATGTTATCAGGGTCGAAGGAACACAAGGGAAAACTGGGAGACTCTGGCTGTAGCCTCTCTTCCTGGCTGGATGTTCGGAAAGTTCCACATGAAAACCTTCCCAAAGAAAGTAAGATGGTGGCAACAGCCTTCGCCCAGATGAGGATCAGTGACCTGAAACCACCTGAGTTCTCCAACAGGTAAGTGCGTTTATGCTCAGAACCGCCAGACACGGGAAAACAGGAGCTTCCTCATGCAATAATGTGCAGGTTAAGCACAGCATGAGGACTTGACTGCAGGGAGACCGGAGCAGGGAGACAGAATTCAGATACAAAGGGTTGATGGCGTTGCTGCCAAGTGTCACTCGTGATCTGGAGGCCGGGCCCGACGACCTTGCTGGAACCTGTCTCGGGTATGTCCCCACTTAGCTGGTCCTCGTCTTCGCTCTGTACCCCCTCGGTGCCAGGTGGGCTGTTTGTCCTGTCTCATCACCTCATTGTGACTCTTACCTGAGAACATAATCCTTCTTTCAGTTTTAATAAAACCGTATTGTTATTTCCATTCATAACAAAGCATTTCACAGAGTTGGGGGTCAGTTTTATTTTCCTGCTTTCTTTATTCTTCTGTGCTTGGTCATTTCAAAGGATTTAACCTGTTGTTGGCTTGATTGTACCCACACACCGTCAAAGACTTAACTTCATCAGCTTCTCACAGAGCCCAGCTGCCAAGAGGGCTTGGGTCGTAACTGGCCTCTGGGGGAGATTTTTCAATTAGTCCATTATCCCAACAATTGACAAAGTGGAATCTGTGAAAAGCCACAGGCCCGTTTGCATTAGCTCCTCTGTGCGGTGAGAAAGGCATGGAGCTTATGCAGTGAGCTGATACGTTAACATGTACTGGGGTGGAAAACATGCATCCCAGCTTTACGACTTCACGGCAGCTTGTTGTTTGGACTCAACACGCTGGGCCCAAGCGCTACAAATCAGTTGAGGAACAGTGACTCATTTTGCCCTTTATTTGTGACGTAGGTAGTTTCTCCGTGGGCTTGATCTAGCTGTAAAGAAGAGAATCTCTCCCAAGGTGCTTTCAGGGACAGGGCATCTATATAAGGGATGGGCATGATTTGGCATTGAAACTAAAATGGTCTCTGGTGTGGGCCTGGCTTCTCTCTCATGGCATTTCCATTCATCCCTCTGCACCTGCTCGCTTTACCTGCCTCTCAGCCCAGAGGCTTTTTCTGGCTGTGTTTTCAGCATCTGGACACAGAACTGTAGTAATGGCTAATCCTTCTGAGCATCTTCTGTGCCGGGCACTGTTCTATTTCACATACAATGTATTTGACCAGGGTGACTGCCGCCACTGAACGTTGACTTGTACGTGAACTAGACCGAAACGTATAGCACATTTTCATCTGCAATTCCACAGGCCTGGCCTCTCTATTTCCCAGTTCAGCTTACAGAAAGCAAGGATCCGATGTCACCTGTTCATTTTCGGAGCCATGCTGCATAAAGTCAGCCTGTGGGTGGCTGCCCTTCTTCAGCTGCACCTGGAGGAACCCCTCGGCTGTGACCTGCAGGTGAGAGCGGTCTTTTCAGAGCCTTGGAGACAAGGCGGTGGGTCCCATGAATGAGGCCACTGCCATACACAGGAACGGGTCACAGTGTTTCCCTGAGCTTTTCTATGGGTTGTATACGTCCGGGGTTAAACACTTGAAGTTTGACCTATGTTGATAATTTAATATTTTTTAAAAAAATTTGTCCTTACAAGAGGCTACTTTTGATTCATGCCATCTTACACATATATTGTGAAATCATATTTGAAGATGTATAATTTAATAACTACTGATGACAGATTTGGTACTGTGTGTCATTAATTTTTTAAAACTTTTAATAATAGTGTTGCTGTGGAATGTGATCAGGCAGAGAGGGGAGGGAATAAATACAGGAAGGAGATAAGACAGAGGAGAAATGAAAGGGGGAAGGGGAAGGGGAGACCCCTCACTGATCCTCCTCCCCACCTTCTGACAAGACAAGATGGGTGGCAGTTCCCTCCTGGCTCCACGGGGAGTTGGCTCGTCTCCCTTGGAGATGATCTTCCACCCAGAACTCTATAGACTGAAGGTTTGGAGATTGGAAACTAGAATTTAACTAGATCCCCCCAAATATGTTCAGCAGTTTACAGTTGAAAAGGAGAAATAAATGTATTTCTAGGAGAATTACCTTGCTCAGTGACATTCAAGAATATAATGTTGCCTTTTTAATCTCATGTTATTGTTCGACTAAAAAGGAAAAATCATTATAACCCTGGAGAGCAGGATTTTCATCACATTTACATGTTAGAATGTCGCAGACACAATTAGAGAAAAGCAGGTGAGAGAAAGACATACCCATAAAGACAATTCTTTTCGCTTGGGGAAAAGTCTTTGTGGGAAATAGAGTTGAAATCCGAGAGCTGGAAGACAGGTCTGTGGGAGTGGGGGAGGGTGTCCTGTGAGTATTCACGCTGGCAGGCATGACTGCAGCCCCAGAGACCTGGGATTCCGACTTTGGCCCCAGCGTCCCTGGTAAAGGGCGTTTGGGGCGGGTGCCATTAAAGTTCCCTGAATGGTGTTCACCCAGAAGCAAGTGAGATGGACCGTTGCCCCCACCCCCGATGCCCCCTGCCTTCTCCTCCTTCGACCTAGCAGGCAAGCCTCTGAATCAGGGGAAGGGGTTGGACTTCAGTAATGGATTCTCAGAAGAGCTGAAGAGCGGGGATCTGTTGGGAAGGCCCCCTCTCCCCAGAGACTGTTTCCGAAAAGACAAAGGGGAGGAAAAAGTCAGAAACATAGTTGTGTCCCCCACAGAGGGGTGTGCAGCTGGATGCAGCTCATGAAGAAGCGCCTTCCACCTGGAAGTACATTGTTACGCAACGTCTGCTTCCTTGGCAAAAATGCTCACCTAGGAAGACATGTTGGAGGTCTGACTTCAGGTGCCAAGTAGTGGTTCCCCACCTGTTGGGTCACTGGGGAGAGTGAGACCTAAGGACAATATTAGGCAGGCACAATAGGAGGAAAGGAACTTTTATTTTATCTGGAAGTCATTCTTTATCTAACTTTGTCACCCTTTCCCTGCATGGAGGCCATTTGTTCTTGTAGAAATTGAGAGCATTCTTTACCGGGCAGACAAATTCAGCCTGAATTCAGCTCACTGGATTTGAAGCCAAAGGAACGGCCCGCCCTGGGTCTCTCTGTGTCTCACAGTGCGTAGCGCCACACAAGCTCCCCAAAGTATTTTTGAATGGAAGCTGCAGCATCCCCAAACGACACAAAGTCCAAAACTGGGAATTCAAATAGAAGGACAGCTGTCGGGACGGCCCACGCCCAGGGTGCTGGGACACAGGGCATCTAGGACTGCCGTGAGCAAATCCCAACAGGCAGGGGCAACATCTCATTTCCTAAAACAACATGGGCACTGTGTTCTGTGACTTCACTACCTGGCTTTGGCAAAATGCATGTCTCAAAGACAAGAGACAAGAACACCAGAGAGAGACAATGACCAACAATTAGGCGTCAATCTTCATCACTAATCAGAAATCCATTTCCGATATAGTGACAATTATTACTCTCAACTCACAATTATCACAGAAAGAGCAGGTTGATAATTTCCCTTTGAATGTAACTATGAATCAACAACATTTTTTCCTACTTTGCAGGAAAGAAAATAAATCCACAGTAAAGGTACTCATTAAAAATTCTTACATCTCCCACTAGAGCCATCGTAGGTACGAGGAGTCCTGTGTGTTCCCATTAGAGCCACAAAGCATCTGTGCTGCCCTGTGCTGCCCCATCCCCCAGGCATCAGCGTGAGCTTGACATTGGAGGCTGGGAGCTTTGATCTAGGGCAGCTGCAGGAGGACCACACCCTGATGCGCCCCTGAGACACTGGTCTCACCCCAGCCTCTATCAAAGGGGTGTCAAGCCCTGTAAACGGCCACTTCCTCTGATGCTTGGACTTACTCTGTGAAGCTCTTTGTACTGTCAGAGGACCAGCACGGCCAACACTTCCCCGCTTCGTGACACAAAATGAGTTGGGAGCAAAAGTCCCAGGGACCCACTCGTCAAAAGCTCTGTATTGAGCACCCAGCTAAGGGTGCCGTGACCGCGTGCTGCTAAGTGCTGTGAAGATGAGGAGGAAAGGCGCTACTTGCAAGGGGCTTGCCAACCCGTGGGGAAATAAACCAAGTGCTGCAGGGGTGCGGGGGAGGGCAATTCGTGTTGCTGCAGAGGTCAGAGGCTGTGTCACTGAGGGGGTGACATCTGCTGAGTCCTGGGGAGTTCAGCAGCTACAAATGGAAGAGTAGAAAAACAAGAAAGGAACATTCTGGAGCACTGTAGGGTATGCTCTGTGTAGAGTAGCCTTGGGCATCGAACTGTGCAGATGAACCCACAGAATTGGTTTGTCTCGCTGTTCTGGAGGCATCTGAGGTCAAGGGGTGGTCAGGTTTGGGCCCCGCTGAGGACTAGGAGGAAGAATCGGTGCCAGAGGTGCCTGACAATCTCGGCTTATAAAGCAACCTCAGCCCCACCTCTGCCGTCACCTTCCCATGGCCTCTCTCTGTGTGCGTGTCTGTGTCCAGGTCCCCTTCAACATAAGGACACCTGTTGTCATAGGCAGTGGGGGCCACCTTACTGTGGTATGACCTCATCTTAACATAACTAATTGCACTTACAATGACCACAGTTTCAAATAAGCTCACACTCCAAGGGGCTGGGGCTTAGAACTGAAACATATGAACTTGGGGGAGGGCCCATTCTACCCACAATCCCCTGAAAAATGAGTCAGGTAAACTAGCGCATTACAGAAGCGTGTTTAAGGTGAGAGTATCTCTAATATTTTTTTAAATGGAAGGAGGCCAGGACTCAATGAGAGTCTAGAGCCGTGCTCCGGGGTGAGGGAAGTGGAAACGCATGCTCAGATGTCCTGGGACACACTGGTGACTGGTGACGGGATAAAAAGATTTGTGACCACAAATTAGGGGAAATGCTGCACCCAGCCAACTGCTACCAGCTTCTTTATGGCAGCGCTTCTCAGAGGCTGTAATGCAATAATGTGTTTATAAATCCGCAAAGATGAGAGAGCGTGTGCAGTTCTTCCCAAACTTATTTCCCTGCAGAGACTTTTTTCTTTCAGTGACTTTCCACTAAAAAATCATAGGTTCGGAGATGTGGGCTTAGTCCCTGCAGGTACATCCCTGCGGGCTTCCTGATGTCTCTGAGCTCGTTTTCTTCGCTGCAGAGCGGGAGGATCAGAGGGCTGTGAGAGTGCAGTCCCGTGCACAGAGCTGTGCCCACAGACGCCGCTGAAAGGCGGACCTCCATGCATGTGGGGAACCTTGGGGAAGGAGGTAAAATGTTTGTGAGCAAACAACTAGAACAGGAACAAAATCACAGAAATGGAGATCACATGGAGGGTTATGAGCGGGGAGAGGGTTGGAGAATGGGGGAAAAGGTACAGGGAATGAGAAGCATAAGTGCTAGGTACAAAATAGACCGGGGGAGGTTAAGAATAGTGTAGGAAATGGAGAAGCCAAATAACTTAAATGTACAAACCATGGACATGAACTAATGGGTGGGGGGAATGCTGGTGGGAGGGGGGTGCAGGGTAGAGGGGGATAAAAAAAAAACTGGGACAATTGTAAGAACATAATCAATAAAATATACTTTAAAAAAGGTTTGTGAATTTGTTAGAAATAAGGTGAGAGAGCAGACAGAGTAGACATTTGGGAAAACAAAGGTCCGTAGGAAGCCCTCCTTGCCTGGGCTGTTTATGCCCTTCTTGTCATTTCTTTGTATTCCTTCTTCATTCACTCATTCATTCATTCATTCAACTACCATTTGTTGAGCCCATTATTGTGTCTCAGGCTCCTCGCTCAGTGTTCCTCAAGGCATGCTGTTCCCAGGTAGCTTTCACAGATTCCTTGAACTCAATCCCCCCCCAAGCCATCTCCCCCCCACCCCATCTCCCTGGCTCCTGCTGTCTGGGTCACACAGCTTTGCATTTGAATAGGTACCGGTTTGAAGCATTGCCTCTCTGTGTCCATTTATATGAGACTGAATCTTCCCTGAGCAATTGCTGATAACAGTCGGCAGATTTCCAACCTCCAGATGCACAAAGCTAAGTGCACAGAAGTATACAACACATTAAAGGCAATTTTGCATCTTGGAGAAGAAGACCATCTGAACCATCAGGTGAGCCCATCCTCGTGTGCCAGTGACACTGGCAACCAAACAGGGAATGTGCATAATTACCTGGAAATATATAAATTACATATTTTTTATGATACTCACCATAACTGATCATCGATTCCTGAGTTCTCACGTGTGCAAGGGAGCCCCTACCCATAAAGCAAGATCTGATTCTAAGGAGCTGAGCTGTGTGTCTGACCATCACAGGGCCGTCATAGACAACAAAAAGTGGAGAGAAGTCAGGTGAAGTGGGCAGACACCTTCTATTGGCTTATAAAATGATTGTTGGGATAGGGGACACATTGGGAGATGATTTGCTAAGATAAATGACTCTTTCCACCTCATTTCACATATAAGGCCTTTCTAAATTATTCTTCAAATCACAAAGAACATTGAGATGAGAAGTTTATTTTTGCTTGAACCTTAAGTCAAGGTCATTCACAGATTACAGAATATACTAAATTGGTAAGTTAAAAATCACTAATTTTTTTGGCAATTCGCTGTGAAGATCAAATGTGTGTGTGTGCGTGTGTGTATATGGAGAGAGAGAGAGAGAAACATCAATTTGTTGTTCCATTTATTTATGCACTCATTGGTTGATTCTTGTATGTGCCCTGACCAGGGATCGAACCCACAACCTTGGCATATGGAGACCACACTCTAACCAACTGAGCTACCCAGGCAGAGCCAAACTGGTGCTTCTAAATCTCCAACATTATGTTATTGAAAGCATTCTGTTAATTTTTCAGGTTGACACACTACTTCAATGTTGAAAACAGTCTCTTTGGGAGGGCATTTCTTTTTATCAATTAAAGAAATGGTTTTAGTCCATTCAGACACTTTTCAAAGGGTTTAGCTCATAAAATACTGAATGTTAGCTTTGTGATCTAACAAGCACCCTCATACTTTATGGTTGAGGACACAATAATAATTAAATCAAAATATGCAGCCAATAAGAATTTTCTTCAAAAAATCTTGCCTATCTACAAGTGAATCAAAGGAGAAGACAACAGCCCAATAATAATCCTGTGTCTGGAGCATTCCCAGCTGTCTGAACAAGTCATTCTAAGAAGCCCTTGACACAATCCTCTTCCCAGCAGTCCCACCACGCAATGCCAAAAGTTATTCTACTTGCCTGTTTCCAGCTTTATTGAGGAATACATGACAAATGTAATACATACATGCAAAGTGTACAGTGAGATAATTTGATAAGCAGATATGTTATGAAATGACTACTGGAGAGTTATGCTCACTCATGATTTCCTTTCAAGCAGCGTTAGCAGCCTTTTCAATCTCTCCAGCACGTGGAACTCCATATATCTGCTTCTTTTTATACATATTTCCACTTCGGGAAACGTAAAAATATTGTATATAAGAAAAATGATTTACAAAACAAATCAAAACCATGCCTCTTGTGAAATATGGCAGAATCAGCACGGTGGAGAAAACCCAGCCCTCAGGATCAGAAGGCTCTGGTTCAAAGTCAAGGTCAACCACTTACTGAATGTGGGAACTCACTTAACCGGAAAGGATAGCAGCATCTCAGACGTCCTGGGTTCGTAACAGGTCTTCGGTCCTTGTTTAACGAGTGCGTAAACGAATAATCTCACCGGATCACCTCTCTCTTATGCTCTGCTTGGCTTTCCTGCTTTCCTTTTCCTACTTCGTGCTGTTTTCTTCACACTGCTTTCCTCTTCCTTTCAGCTCCCAGTTAGGCAAGAAGCTCCCCTTGCTCCCTTTATTAACTCTGTACAGTCCACCTCCAAGCCTTCCCCTTTCCCACGCCATCCCCTGTGCTCAGAAGAGCTTCCCACGTCACATCCCTGGTGTCAACATTTTCCTCTCATTCAAAACTTAACAAGAATCACCCCACCCCCGCCTATTAGATGCGCTCAGTGAATAATAAATGATTAAAGTGGTGATGATGAATTCATGTGCAAAGAACATACACTCTGAGCGATAAAATTTGGCAAAGAAAGGACAACGTGTAACTGCGACGCACTTAGAAACAGGTGTGATTGCTCTAACCAGCCGTTAACACATTTGCGCTGCCATAATTGCTGTTCTGGCACACGCTACGTTGCCATAGAAACGTGTCTCCAAATTACATATTTTTGTCATTTGATTGGTGGTCTGCATTGACTACAGTTTCCACATGCCGGTGTGAGCTTTGACGGGGAAGGGTGTTAGCACCGTGATTTGCCTCTGTGCCGCCCAGAGTTGAGTTGAAGAGTTTCAGGGTACAGTAAGCAATCCCCCCAACCTTCTGGATGCCAAGGCGAGCAGGCCTGGCATCTCCTTACATGCACACATTTAAAAGTAAGGGAACTGGCTAAATAAATAACACCTTGAACTAGAGGAACAGTCAAAATACGACCAAATCAGGGTGAGTCTGCTTTCCTCTGTGAGATGGGAACGATAGCGTTTCTCTCAGGAGGTTCTCATTTGCTCAAATGACACAGAACAAACAGGGGGAGGGAAGCTCCATAAACCGTGAGTAGAGTGTGAATACCAATTTAGTTTCCATTCTGCAGCAGAACATGTGGTCCTTACACATTAGGAGGAGTTCAGCTTTGAGTCCTCTTGGTTCTTCTTTAAGCACTCTGGAATATTCTTCCTTTCCCATATATTTACAGAAAAGCAGAGTCAGCTCCTCAGGGGTTGAGCTCAGTTCCAGACCCCATGAAGGGAAGGGGCCGACCAGCAGATGGGCTTTTCTTGGGCTGCTCCGTGTCCTCATTATGTCTACTGAGCAGAAAAAACTATCCCACGTCGGTCTTTGGAATTCACCTTGCTGGTTTCTATCAGTGTAAATCAACATGGCCACGAGAGAAATGAAGAAATTCAGGAAAAGCGCTATAAACTAGCCCAGAAGGGGAAGAAGTATAACTTCAACTCTTTTTCCTTACAAACCAACAGGAAACAAAGGAATCGTTTTTAAATGAACAAGCAGGCAAACCCCTTTTAAGGACAAGACTGAATGGCTAAGTTCTGATGTCAGTAACGACAGCGCACGTTTGTCCACTGTTCATCATCGCAAAGTGTGTCCTCGTCCTGGACCGCCATCCACCCTCCTGACCTCATGGTGGGCCAGTCGGCAGTGCTCTGTGACAGAGTGAGATCACTGGTCATTCCTGCAGACGGGTGGCTTTGTCTGTGCCCTCCACTGCAAAAGCTAATCACAAGGCTTCCCGCCCTCCGTGAGGAAAAGCAAGCCAGCAGCTTAGCAGTAAGAGGTTCACAAGACCCAGGAAATGGGGGTCTCACATGGGGCGGGGATCTTATCAGACCGACTGTGTGGCCTGGTCTCAGGGAAGCAGCACCTCGACTTCCCTGGACCTGAGCCCCAGAGTCGACAGCAAGGAGAAAAAAAAGGAAAGAGAAGAAGTCAAGGTAAGAGAGGAGACAGGAGAGAGAGAGGAAGAGAGAGAGAGGAGCCCAGGTCCTACAAAGAGACAGCAGAAGGCGAGACACCTGTAGGCCGTTTCCCATCTAGAAGCTGCTGGCAGGGGGGCCTCGAACTCAAGTAGCAGGACCAGGGGTGAGGCGTGCTTGGCAGGCAGGGGGCCAGGAGACCACCCCTGTGGTCTTCTTAGTTCTTAAGTGACAGGCACACTTGCCAGGTATTGGGAAGAGGTAGCTGGAATTTCAAGAGCCAAATTGGTCTGGAAAAAGCCACTGAGGCAAGGGGTGAGAGACCTTTAGGGAAACATAGACTAGTCAGGGACAAAATCAAGTGCTCGTCTAAGATTCCAGGTATCTGCACACCAAGAGAGCGAGGTGAGGCCAACTTTGGGGCAGGGAGGATTGGGACGTAGGGAGCCTCCAAGGCCAAGTGGAGAGACCCCAGGTACATCAGACACTTGATTGGCAGAGGGAGCAGCAAGAACGAAGAGCAAAGCCCACCGATGTCCATGGTGTCTCAACGGGTGTTTGCAGAAAGGACAGCACACTATTGGTTGCCCCCCACTGATGCTAGGGGAGCCGTTGAAATAAATGAGGACCAAGTAAACGAGGAAAGCAAGTGCTAAGTCTTCAGAGCTTGACACAGCAAGGGAGTCAGCGATAGCCACTTGCCTTTAGTTGGAGACTCGACAGCAGGCAATGGAGGAAAGCTTTCCATCGAAGAAAGGTTGGTTCAGGGGTGCCCGAATTGGGGGCTGTCGGCACGGGTGACTATAAGCAGGCTAGCTAGAAGTGGGGCATCCTACATGATGGGTTAGGGTGCATTTTCTACTTCCTCTAGTTGGCTCTAAATTTGAAGCAAGGACAAAAATTAAGGAAGCTGTCCATTATTCATCAAGTCTTGGCCCTTTGGGGCAGGTAGCCAACAGAAGGTACTGTCTAGCTTCCTGGATTGCTGCTAAAAATAGCCATGGGGCTCCTGCGAGTCTGGCGTGCAGCCGGCTGACTGCCTGAGTTGTTTATTGTCGCTCGGGGCGGGGGGGGGGGATGGTTTCCTGGGCAGGTTGCTGCAAGTTGTGGTTCAGAGTTCTGTTTTTAATATATGGTAGTCTTTATCCATCCCACAGCACACAGGGGTCCCCTGTCAGTGAGGGGGAGCCTTGGAAAGAGGAGCGAGGAGAGAAACTTGAGAGATGACAAGCAGAACTTTCGCAGGGCTCAAACTTTGGATGGGCTGAGTATTTACCCGAAATGGGACTGAGTTTGGTGGAAAGAGATGGCTGTATCGGACACATTTGTCACTAACGAGAAAGTTCCACGTGTTTTCTGTCTGCCGGCAGCCTGATCAGAGGGTCAAAGGAGAGATGAAATTGGATTTGGAAACGAAGAAGCCACATTCGTTGTGCTCTTCACAGAGAGCGTGCACATTTGACCCTACCACAGGTTCTGCTGCGTGTAGTTTGCAAATGAGGAATCCGACACCGAGAAACCTTCATGATAATGAACATCAAAAGCATAGAGTTCAATGTGTCACTCTGGGAGAACAGTGGGGTCTTCTGGACACGTGGACAGAGAGTGGCAGCCCTTCCTCCTGAGGACCAAGTCCCAATACAGGCTGAGAATGTGAAGAAGATGCCACCTACCTGAAGGGAACTCATGCATCTTTCAGGAAGGTGACCTGTCAGATATTGCAGCCCATGGTTCTCACAAGTACATGCACATGGCAGTTCAAGATGCCCCTTTTTTGACACAGATGACATAGCCACGAAACCCCAAAGGTCAAGAGGAAGGACATGAGATCAGCTGGTGTCACTCAGACCAGCCCTGATTAGAATCTGGGGTCAGATCCCCCAAGCTGGCTGCTCCAGGCACGTGATCTCTGTGACTGAGGTGCCCACGGCAGAGGACCAAGCCTCCCACCACAGCACCTCCACAGCCCCCCGCGCCGCCTCCCCTTGCCACGCCAAAGCGGAGGCCATGGGGTCAGAGTTTATAGCAGTGAGAGGAAGTGAATTGTGTTGGGCTCACTGTGACGAGTTAGAAAATACAATGAGATCCCATGAAGCACCTTTGCCTCTCAGAATGCCAGATCACTTCTTATTATGAACACAGGGTGAGACAAGTTGAATATCAAGTAATTAGTGTCCGTTTTGAACACAGCCCTGGAATTCTAATTCCTTAAAGCCTGTCTTAAAAAGTCCTCCACTCCGGCAGCCGCACTCTCCAATGTCCCAATGCCACCTGTTCAAAACGGCTTTGTTTCGTGAGCTGCATGTTGATACTATAATAGTGAAGCAGAATAATTTTAAGGTTTTTTTCCCTTTGATAATTGTCCCATTGCTTTAGAAAATAATAACCCTCTATTATTCCAGGGCAAGATGAGTTCATTTGGTTACACTGCCTAAATTCTTGCAGAGTCACAAGGTTTTGTGCACTCTCTGTAGACACAAAATGATCCTACCTCCCTCAATTATACTTTATTTATATTAATTTGTACATATAATGGCATTTTCACTCGCTTTCTCATCCACTGCAAAGCAAGCATCAGTGCGTTGCTCTTAAGCATGATGTTTTTAAATTTATATTCACCATCATTATTCTTTTCACTCTATCAAGGGTGGTGGTACAGAGTTACAAAAAATAATATTTGACTACTAAATTATCTACCGTGTGCAACTCACTGTGCTTGTTAACTTCAGTTTGCAGGATGAACCAGACTCAGAAAAGTCAAATAAGCCCTGTTAGGGTGGCTCAGCTGGATGAAGCATCGTCCCACACACCCAGAGGTTGTGGGTTCGATCCCCTATCAGGGCACGTACCTCGGTTGTGGGCTCAGTGCCCAGTTGGGATGCGTATGGGAGGCAACTGATCAATGTTTCTCTCTCTCTCACTCTCTCACTCTTCCTCCCCCCACCCCTGATTTCCTTCCTCTCTCCCTAAAAATCAATAAAAAATATCCTTGGGTGAGGATGAAAAATAGAAAAAAGTAAGTTGCTCATAATAACACGGCACCAGGAGGTGGGGGACAAGCCGGTCTGTCTGAACCGCTGCGTCGCGCTCCCGTTCCAGGACGGGCTAGTTGTCTTCACCTTCACAGCAAGTCAGGGCCCTGCTTCCATTGCCCTCTCCTTTCTTTGTCCCCTCTTTTCTTGCTGGTAGCTTCTTTCTGAGAGCACAGACCAAGGAACCAGGAGTTCTAGGTTCCAGTCCCGCAGCCTGGATAGATACAAGGTGTTCGTGTGACAGTGAGTCCGTCATTCACACTAGTTTTGGTGATTAGTAACTCCCTAAACCTCAGGGCTCAGCACCATAAAAGTGTAGCTCTTACTGTCTTCACAGTGGAATGCAGGCAGGGCTGTGCTCCTTTAACCAGTGGCTCTGGGATCCAGACTATTCCCCTCTCCTGGGTTCAAGGGTGTCCTTTCAGCATCCAGCCAGCCAGTGAAGGGAAAGAGCTCATGTGGATGAAGGCATTTTGGATGTGCACCCATTAGCCAGAACCAGTCACTTCTCATCAGCCAGCACGTGCCTGCTAGCTGCAAGGGAGGCTGGGCAAATGTGGAGGAGTGCCTGGGCATCTGTACACACTAGTTTCTGCCACGCAGAACTCATTTTTTTTCTTTACCTTTTTAAAAAAAAAATCTGGTTTGAAGGTAAATGGAAGAAAGTAACTGCTGATACAAGCCTGATGTTTTACTTTTATTTCTTTCTCTTGGGATTTTCAGAATAAGAAAACTCTCAGTTTAGCTTTTCTTTTGTATTCTCAATTTGACTCCGTCATTATTTCTGTGATGACGTCTTCTCTCTCAAAAGGAAATAAAAGCTTTTACCAATGATTTTTCTTATTTTTCTATCTACACATCTGATGACTTCCTGAAAAACATCAGTATCTTCTGAGTAAAATTAACACTATAATCTCTCTCCTGCCAGATTGTTGAACGTAATCTTGACAATGAGGTTACTAGAATACTGCCTGGCATATAAGAGGTGTTGGTTATTGCTAGTAACAAGAGTACCAGCCCTTGTTTTACTTGCCCTGCTGCCAAAACTACGTCGTGTCAATGGCATGTGTAAAATTTAATTGATGCCCACAATGCCCTGGACAGCATGTGCACTCAGTAAATATTTGTTAAATGAACAAATCAATATCTATAAGAATGGGTGCTTAGGTGCTACAGGCTTTTTCTATAAAATTGACTGGCCTCTTTACAGTAAAGTGATCTTTTTGGTTAGGTTTCTCCATGGAGAATTCTATTTTTATTTTAATTGAAGACTAGTTATAAAAGCTAATTGATTATCCGCATTGGCAGGAAACCATTCCCACCTCCCATCAATCCCAAACCCCAAGGCGTGATCGATGTTTAGAGGTTTCCATCTAGACTAGCGATTTAAAAGAAATAAAACCCAAGATCATTGTATATGGCTTGTCAGTTATGTTCTTAGGCTTTATTTTTTAATGAATCCAACCTAAGCGAGCCAGTAATTAATGGCATAAAATTTAGCTCAACAGAAATTCAATTAAAAAGTGACATAATACAGTGATCTATTGAAAACATGATATGCAAGTTTGCTATTTTTAAAAAGTAATTCAAGGCACTTCCCTACTTGAGTGAAAATAAAGATACAGACCTGTTGTATTTTACACAAACATAACACTTTCCCTGTCTTTAAACTGTACCCAGGATGGATACAGAAGATGCACACAATGCTTAAGAAAAGTGCTGAAATGTGTTTGGAGGGAAGGGTATCAAAATGCAACAAAGAAAGTGGAGAAAAATAAGTACATTCGTAAGTCTACAAGCAAAGTAGTATATTTCTATATTTATGGGAAGAAAATCTCTACTAATTTCCAATTTGTTATTTTTTTCAATGTTATAAAAGGTAAAATTTTTTTTTCAATTTGGCAAAAAGAACTGGAGAGGAAAGAGAGAGATTACCACTAATGTAAAATCACATAATCCCACAGACATATTAATTACAAAACCTGTATCTTATGGAAAAGTTCTGTCAAACAGATTAAAAATATATAAAAGACATACATTTTAACTTATAAAGGAGGATAATTTTGAACCCAACATAGACTAATTGGTAAGCAAGTAAAATATAACTGTGAGTTGATACAGTTCAAATACTAATATTTTAAGGAGTTGATTACTATGTTACACTCAGTGGCGTTCTCTTGCCCATCACTTGTGACTTTGTGTGACTGTGCCTGGTGGTGCTTCTGTCTGCACTACTGAAAAGTCTCACAGCAATAGACTCACGGAAACAGTCTCAGGTGCCTCCGTGCCTCCGCGCTACCTTGGACAGATCTGTGGGGAACAGCAGTCACTGCCCCCCCGGGCGGGGCCTTTGGCATTCCTTTCATTCCCAGCACTTAGATCCCTTAATTTCTGAGGCCGAGTACAAGTTTTTTTCCAATTTTCTTCTTGGTTGTGTTCAGCACTGGGGTCTGTAACCCCATTTATCTCTGTGCTGACTTTGAATATCTCCTCGTCACTGAGAGTCAGAACTCCCATCATTTCGCACTTGAAACCAGCACCTCTTGTCAGGAAAGAGTGGGCCTGGTGGTTTTTTTAAATAGTCACAAAAAAGGAGGTATGCTAAGGGAGTCCAGTGTGCGGCCCACAGCACGAAAATGCTCGCCAAAGACGGTGCATCTATAGCCAGAGTGTACAGCGGACACGTAAAACAACCGGGGGAGGAAAGGATGCAAAAGTACTGCAACGGTGCAGTCCTCTGAAGAGTGGGGGCCCAGGGGGGACCACCCCAGCATCCCACCGTGTCACCTGACAATTTCAAATTAAAATTGCCTGCTCCCAGACCCTCCTCTGTCCCCCTGAATCAGGACATAAATCTCCAAGTAACAGGTGCCCTCCCCAGGCCAGTCAAAAGAGCTGTTAATTGAGGTGAAAGGCCGTGTAAACAAACCTGGCACCTAAGGCTTTAACTAGTGTTCTCCCTGAGCCCAGCCCCGCTTCAAGTCCTTTCTGGAAAGCACCAACTTGTGCTGTGAGTCCCTGGCAGCCTCAATGTGTTTTTTTCTGGAGTGTGTAGGAAGGTGCCCAGTTCCGCCACATCTTTGAGCCTCATGGTGAGACCTGGGCATCGCATTGCGACTCTCCTATGCACAGGTATCACTCTGCTTTTCTCTCCTGTGACTCTCGTCTGAGGCCGTCTTCCAGCATTCGAACTAAAGAACATGCAAGGGGGAATTCTCCCGGTCCCTGGCAAGAGCTTTATACATTTTTCCTAAAACAGAGAAAATCTTACTACGATAATATTTGGTACATCGTAAATACCTTGGATGTGTTGGAACAAAGTGACATGAAATTTTGCTTGAAATAAATGAGCCAACATTTAGGAATGAAAATGTTTGGTAATCAAAAGGTCATTGTAGAATGGTCTTTGATCTTATCATTAAACTAGTTTTTATTCCTTGAACTTAAGCTATTTGTGCTGTAAAACGATATGCCCAAAAGATAAAGTGTTAACCTACATGTAAAGCTTCTGAACAATACTGAAGCCAGGTCATCTAAAGGTTATAAATATTGGACCGATAAAAAAAATGAACCAGTAATTTAGAGAAGAAAAATGCAAATTACCCAGGCCAACGAAGAAAGGTTTAGCCTCACTAATAAGTCTGAAATATCAAGTTAAAACAATGAAATACCATATTTCAGTTATTTAATTTTAAATGAGACACACACCTGCTGAGGGTGGTTTAGAGGGACTCACACCAAATTGGTAACATCAGCTACCTCAACTAGATGGAATTTTAAAAGTAAACAGTAAATTAATTTTGTGTGAGAAGTTTCTGAACTTTCCTACCTGTCATGTAACTTGGAAAAGAGCAATGTGCTAAAAAATAATTTAAAAGTGCACACACACACACACACACACACCATGCCCCGAGTTGTACATATTAGACTATGCTGCTGGTTAGACTGTAAACACCTAGAGAGCAACTTGGTAATTCAAATAAAAATTTTAAATGCACATATTCTTTGATGCAAAAAAAAAATTCCTTCTAGGAATTTATCCCACCGAAGTCATCATGATAATAGGCAAAGTTAACTACGGGGAAGCTCCTTAAAGAACACTCCTAATAGCAACATACTGGAAATAATCTGAATGCCCAACTCCAGCAAACCAGTTCCATAAATCGTGAGGTGTTTATAAGACACAGCCCTACAGAGAAATTGCAAATGACGCCATAAAAGCATTTTTAATGGCGTTGGAATGTCCATGATATATTGTTAAATGAAGAAATAAATTGTAAAGCAGAATTACACTGGAACCAATTTTTGTTTAAAATTACAGTTACGGTCTTCTATCTATCACATAGATGGTGGCGTTACGGACCTCCACCGCAGCATTAACAGAGGTTCTGTCTCATTGTTAAGGAAATGTGGACAGGTTTTATTGTCGGAATGAAATCTAGAAAGTGCTCAGATGGCTCTTAAGATTTAAGGCAATCCTGGGGCTGCGGAGAGCAGGTGTGAATAGCAGAGAACGGCAGAGCCTTCTGGCTTGTGCATCTACATGTGAGCACAGTGAACAGACTTCCAGAAGGCAAGGGAACTACAGTAAGCAGGATTCTAGGCAGACCCCCGTGAATCATCACGCAGTGTACTCCCTTCCCCCTTGAACGTGGGGAACCTGGAAGCCGGCTCCTAGCTGACAGAACATGGCAAAGGCGACGACATCGCTGGTCCCAGGACTTTGCAACCTTAGAGCAGGCTCTGTCTCCGTCGGTGAGAGGGAGAGTTTCTCTTGTTGGCTCTGAGAATCGGTTGCCAGGTGGCCAGAGGCCCTTTGAAAGTGGGGGACCTCGTGAACACGGAGTGGCTCCTGCTGACTGACAGCAAGAAATTGGGGCCTCAGTCCCACAGCCACAGGGACGGAATGCCGCCAGCAGCCGCCCAAATTCGGAAGAGGGCCCGGAGCTCAGGAAAGGCGCACAGGCAGGCCGTTTCTGACTGTGGCCCCGTGAGACCCTGGCCGGGCAGCCACGGGAAGGCTGAAAAACAGGCTGAGTGCAGCCGCTGAGTTTGCAGTGATTCTTTCACAGCGACAAAACCCTACTCAGGAACTGGAGGTAGAAATCCGCTACAGGAGCTCAAGGCCACTCGGTCCCCTGTTCCTTCTTCATCCATTCGCTTCGCCATCTGCTCTGCAAATGTGGCTGGGTGCCCACGAAGTCTGTGACCTGCGCTGGGCACAGAGCGCCTGCCACCGAGGCGTCCCCGTTGGAGCAGGAGGTGGTCGGGAAAGAGGCCAGCGCCAGGCACCCTGTCGGAGGTGAGGCAAGAGCTGTGCACAGACTGTTTAAACCACATCTGGGGAGCCTCCGAGGGCGGAGGGCCACAGGCCCTGGAGCTGGCCCGACCTGAACCTGAACCCACTTACCGATGCCATGGCCTTGGGCCAGCCGCTTAAATGAAAGCCTCACTCTCCCCACGTGTAAAGCGGCTATAATGACACGTCCCTCGTGGAGTTACCACGTGGACAAAATTAAATTAATAAGTGAGAGCTGCTTCAGACTCAGTAAGTGCTGGGCGAGTGTGAGCTATTCCAATCATCGACTTGCCTAGAAGAGATGGTGGCTGAACCAAATTCAGAAAGAAGTCATCTGCTGAGACCCAGGACGGGGTGGGGGTCCCAAGAACAGGGGAAAGGGTTTAGAGTGACAATGTAATACACTTGGGGAACTGCTAGCGTTTCGGGATGAAATACATGGAGAACTGTACATAGTGCATATACACGCACACGCGCACTCCAGGGCAGACTGTGGCAGGCATTTATACAACTTACAAAGCATTCCCCCCGGTAAGTCTTGTGCCCACCTGACACCCTACACAGTTATTGCAATATTATTGACTACATTTCCTATGCTGTACTTTGCATCTTTTGTGACTATTCTGTAACTGCCAACTTGTACGTTTTAATATAATGCCTTTTTAAAGGTGTTGGAAGGTATTTTGTCATCAGGTTATCAAAATGAGACAAAGAAATGAAGAAAAATAAAATCTTAAATCTACAAGCATAGTAGAATGATACACATAGAAAAAAAAATACTCAACTTACTTCCTTAACCCAAACACACAGTCACGAGGAGAGCTGGGTAACAGTGGACTCGGAAGGAGAAGGTCCCCTTTAGGTTTTGCTTTGCCGAAGCACCTCTCCAGGGAGTGCCTTTCGATCAGCCCGTGGGGGGAGGGCAGGCAGGGCAGGCTACTTTCCATTCCAGTAACTGACTGAGGGACCATGGCAGCATCCTTCACACACACTCACACTCACACACTCACACTCTCTCTCACACTCACACACACACAGACTCACACACATTCACACACACTCACACACACACACATACACGCCCTTTTCTTCCCCTCACCAGTCCTTCCTCCTCACCCCTCGTAAACGACCCAGTCCCGATTATTCGCTATGGTCCTTTTATCACATCCGGCCTACCAGACACCCTCAGAGCTGTCACTGTGGTCCACCCTCATCTGCAGACACCCTGGTGGTTGCAGCTTCCTCCTCACTAATCTCCCCAGCCCCTGCCGGGGGCACCAGCAGAATCCCATGGAACACTTTCTTATTCCACGCTGGTGCCGGTTCATTGGTTACCCACAAACTGAGGTGCAGGTCAGTGAGGGCCACTGGACAGAGAGGGGCAGGCGAGGAGTACTTCTGAGCCTCCTAGCTATTCAGATAAGGGCATGTTCATGGGGAAGGGGGAACCGATGTCCCAGCCTACCTACCCTTGTCTGCCGGTCATTGCTTTCTAGAAACGTAACCACTTTGCAGAGGCCCTTACGGTCTGCTTCTACTTTTGTGCTTGCCTGGCCTCCCTAAAAATGTCGTAAACTCTCTGAGGATAGAGATTGTGCCTTAAGCTGTGAGTTTATTCTCCTTCGTGGCCAGCAGGAGCATGACAGGGCTTCAAGCGCCAGCTCCCTCTCTGAACACTGTCACCCTGGGTAAGGTGTGGGGTCTCCCTGAGCTCCATTCCTCTTTATGCGCAGGAGACCAAGCCTACCTGCCTCAGAGTAATTTCAAGACCTCGGTCGGCCAGTGCAGCTGCTGTGCTTGCCGCGGTGACGGGCACACTCTGAGGACACCGCAGTGGTTTTGATTATTTTCTGAGCAAAGCTGCAGCTGCGCTGGCGGAAGCCCTTTGACAGCGCGACGTGAACGCTGGATGCTCAGAAAGGCTGCCCACGAGACAAAGAGGCAGGTGCCGGGAGCACAAAGGCCCTAAATCCAACCCCCGCGGCCAGAATTTCACCCAAGACTTAGATTCGGGAGGGCGAGACCTATAAGCGACGCAGCTGGCTTTCAGGACCTCCCCCAGCCCCTCCACAGTGATCCACATCCCCTCCCCCAACCACGAGAGACATGGAAACAGAAAGCAGCCTATTGCTGTAAATCTCAGCATGTCCCTGTTCTGCAGCCTTGAATGGACTTGACCTTCAGACGCGGCTCAGTCTCCACACGGCTCCCTCTGGCAGGTCCCCAGGTTTTCAATGCTCTTCGATGGCCGTGAAGAAAAGGTGCCAGCTCAGCACCTGGAGTTCAGCCCTCAGTGGGTCTGTCCCTTTCCCCTTTTTGTGAAAGGTCACTTCAAAAATGTGTTTCTCTGCCACCACTAGGTGGTACTAGGTAGCTGCCTGTCGTTTTTTAAATTGTGTTTTGTTTACTGCTTTTGAGCTTTAAACCAGGAGGCTGATTACAATAACACACTGGTGGAAATGGGATTTAGAGAGACCTAGGTCCCTCGGGGAAGAGTCACCACGGGTGCCCTTTCTCAGAGGTATCAGCACTTGCCTTCAGCCCTTGTCTTTATAAAGTCTGCTTCTGTCCTACCCAGGATCTCGGGAATGTTTAGCGATCACACAGGTGATTCCCACCCCGTTTGTCCTGTGTTTGGAACTTCTGGACAGCCTGGGAGAGGGGTACAACTTGGTGACTGGGAATGGAAGGCAGCCAGAGTGAAACCCGGCTTTTCCGCTACTCCTGAGGGTCCTGTCCTGGGCTGCGTCTTTATGTAGGACATTGCGTTCCTCTGGCCTCAATTTCCCGGCATGTCCCCAATGCCTTCCGTTTTCCATATAGGCCTTTGGATCTTCCTCCTCCTTTCTGGAAGGCAAAGACGGCAGCGGTGATTGGAATGAATCCTTGGAGATACTGGAAGTGATGGGAAAGTGTAAACTTGACATTTGACCTTTCTCTTCCTCAAGATGGTTTGAGGGAATTAAAAGGCAGACCCCTCCCCAAGTCCCCAAGCTCTTCAATCCTTAGCTACCACTAAGGCCAGCCTCCCCTGGGCTATGTGAATGGCAGGGAGTGGGGGGAGGGGTTCTGTACTTGACACTGAGGACTATACTACAGTCAGGCTCTGAAAACAAATAGGGATACAATGGGGGGGGGGTGTTATACTAACCCCAGCTTAGTCAGGAGTGACCCTTTGGGGACGGGCCTCTCCGAGAGACTGACCACAGGGCTCACGCAACACATGTTGAGTGGTGCCAGATTGACCTACGACCCAAAGCCAGCTTTAAATTGCAACCCAACCTCTTTCTGACAGTGGGACGTTGGAACAATGGCTGAATTTCTATGAGCCACAGTTTCCCTATCTGGAAGAAAAAGAAGTTTTTGTAGGATTGCTGAAAGGAGAGGGAAATCAACTGGTTAATTCCTGACATCTGGTGGGAAGTTCCCAGTGCTCCTTCCTGCTCCAAGGAGCTATGGTGGGAGGTGGTCCCCCGTCCCTGCAACCGGGCCTGCCCCTCGGATGGAGGGAGTCCCACTCCTGAAGCTGGTGTGTGGGGCAGGGAAACCTTGAATGCCGAGCCTTGGCTTTCATTCCCCTGAGCAACAGCAGCGGCTTCCACACCCCTTGTTCCTGTGCCCCGTCACCCTGAGAGGGGGCAACTTCGATTCCCTGGGGAGGTTGCCCTCGGTGGGCCAGCGGCATATTTCTATCCATTTTCATAAGGAAGTATTTTATGTCCTTCAACAGGATTTTTATTTTGAAAATAGAAACAAAGTTGCTCCATTGTTTTTCCCCAGTTATGTGTCCTAAAGGCCAGAATGACAAATCCAAGGGACAATGTGAAATGATGACGCACTCATGCCTGTTTCAGTGGAAGGAGAGGCAGTGACATTGCTAGCTTGTGCCCCAGGAATAACTGCAGCTGAAGCACAGCACGACAGCCAGCCAACGTGGAGGACAGTTGTCGCTTCGCCTATGGAACCACAGGTTGAAAATGCAGTCGTGTGAGCGAACTGTGACCCACTTCCCTTACCTGGGGAAAGGGCTCTCACTTCCTTGAGGAGAAGTCATCCAACAGCCACGCGCTACAATGTAGCGAGCAGGCAGCTGAAGTGGGCAGAGTCTCCTGTGAAAGCCAGAATGAAACAAAGCCCCTGGCTGTCATTAAAAAGTGGTTACAGTTAGTTACAATTAGAGGCTCGCAGAGGGAAAAGGAAGCTGCAGGGGGGACACCCAGGCAGGAAGTAGAAAGAATAACATCTCTTCACCACCATGTTTGGCCTGTGCTCTCCCAGGACCTGACCCTCGCCTCCGTGTTTAATCTGAAAGCGTCCAAGTTTGAGTGACAGCGGCGGTGCCCTGGGTGGCGGATGGCGGCAGCGAGCGGCACTGAAGACAATTCTAAAAGCCATCTGGGGCTCTGTGGGGAAGGGAGTTTGTCTTGATTAGTGATGCCTCCCAAGGGTGCTGCCATTGGGGAGGGGCCGGTCCAGGATCCTGCCTTGGGTGTCCAGTACTTCATACCCAGGACCATCAGGACATTTAACACATCATTTGATACTCATCTGTTTATAGCATAAAGCTTTGTCTTCATAGTCCCAGCCCCTGACAAAGGATGGATGGAACCGTTCGTACCTACAGTAATCCACGCTCTGGGCTCTGGGAAGACTACAGCGCCAGCAGATGCATGGGAAGTGTGCCTTCCCATCTACATGTCAGTGGCACTGGCCGAATGCAGCTGATGGAACTATTTTTGAAATCTGGGGTCTAGCAATGACTTGCCACCACCAGGAGAAGACTTGTACCCTACATTAAGGCCTAGGAGGTCAATTGGGGTTAGTTTCAGTCCCATGAGCACACAGCAGCGCCCCATCTGCCACTCTCTAGCTGCAGGTGCACACCTGGGCACATAGAGTATTTTCCCTTCAGCAGTGCTTGTCCCGGGGGGATCTTGTCCCCCAAACACATCGGAGATCTCTGCTCAGATTGCCGGTTGCTGTTTCTGAGCACAGAGGGGTGGACAAAGAGGCCAGCAGCTCTTATTGTGCGTCCTCCCACTGTTGAAAGTCCCTTCCCTTCTGGCTGAAGTGACTTGCAAGGAGCTTCAGGGACCAGTGCCTTCCACTCACTTCATTGGACACATTTGTGCCCTTCTGGAGCTAGGCATTCCAAAGCCACCACGTATAGAGGGGAAATCAAAAAGTCATCACAGGCTTGCAGAACACTCGGGAAGCTTTAAGTGGCCAGCTCGGGTTTACCCTCAGCACAGAGGCAGCCAATGATAACAAAACAGTAATAAAACTCTCGCCCGGAACCAGACATGCAAGCCGTGGTCATGGCTGCGGAAGCCAACGAGGCCAGGGAGCCCTCTCTATCCCTGTGGGCCACTTTCCAGGACCCTCCGGAGGACAAGGACACCGACAATCACCCACGGAGGGGAAAGCCTCTGGGAAGATTCTGGAGACCCAGCAGAAAAGTCCTAGTACACCACCGGAGGAAAAAATAAAAATAAAAAAAAAATCCAAGATTGGAGGCGGTTCATAGGGTAAGAAGAGTCTGATTTTACCAACATCACCTCCTCAGCCCGATTCTCCAGTGGGGAAAATACACAGGGTGAGGTCAGTGCCTGGCGCCATGCACCAGTGTGCAGGGTGTTGCCACAGACACCCCATCCTCTCACCCCATCCAGAGAACTGGGCTGTGGCCTTATCAACCTCACCATGGACCCCATTGGGAGCTGCTCGACAGGTGGCTGGGATGAGTGGCCCTTGAATCCCCCCAACTGGTCCATGGACACCCCTAGCGCTCCACAAGCCTGATGGGGGCAAGAACAAGCTTTGGCCAGCAGTTCGTGAGCGTGGGCAGAAAGCCAGCCTGAATACTGAGGACAATGAGAGACTACGACCTTAAGCTCAGCACCCCAAGAGAGCAAAAGGGGAATGGGCAGCCCCCTACCTGTGCAGCGGGATCTAGAGAAGGCACTCAAGCTTAAGCTTTATGCCAGAGAGGGAGCAAGAAATGTGGAGCAGGTACCTCCACAGAAGGTCTAAGAGAGCCTCAGGAGGGTTAGCAGAGCTGACAGCAGGTGTTTCTCCCCCGAGGCCAGTGGGTGAATGACTGGAAGAGGAGGCACCCACATTAAATGGAAAGACTGCAGGGCAAGACTTCAAGGACCATAAATCCAGAAAGCATGGCACCGCCAAAGGGTCACAATAAGATTCCAACAACCAGCCCCCAGGACAGGGAGAGCTGTGATTTACCTGTCTGCCAGGTAAAGAATTCAATACATCTGTCTCAAGAAGCTCAGTGAGCTAGGTAAGAAAACAATAAAATCAGAAACGTAACACACAAAGGAAATGAGAAGTTCCACAAAGAGATAGCAGTTGAGGAAGAAGAAAGGAGAGGAAAACAGAAATTCTGGAGTTTATTCTGATATCATGTAGTGACGCAGGCATGCCCTGAACTCACCTGCTCTCAGGGACGTGCACATTCACAGCTACCTGAGCAGCTTTCACACAGCACACAAATGAGAACACCGTCACCCGCCCACATCAGGATGGGGAGGAAAGGACAGAAGCACCCTCACCATAGACTTTGCTTGGGGCCCAGCACCCTAGCATCAGTGGGGCGTCCCAGCTCCCAGCTCTTCCCTGAGCCACAAAGGACCGGACCCCACACCTATAACACCCCAGCATCTCAGAGCCCAGCCTGCGAGATGGGCCTCCCACACAACTAGCCCTGAAGCCAATGTGGTTTGTGCCACGTGGCAGAAAAGAGCCTCACAAACCAAGACACAAACCATGAAAGACGGCTGTCTTAGTCTCGGCACCCTAGACAGCAGAGGTCGGTACAAGGAGCTGGGTGCCGCCGCATGTTCTGGGAGGTGATGGGGGCTAGGAAAACTTGGAGGGGGACGGGAAGGAGGACAAGCCAAGGGGATGATGCCTGTCTAGGTGCTGGTGCGGACAGTTTGGGCCAGGCTCTGCTCAGTTCCATTCAGTCTTTTAAGGAGGCAGGGCGTGGGGGCTCGGGACTGACAGAGAGGGAGGGGAAGCCTTCATCCACTGCCCTCTTCCCCTGTCGATGGGGAGCCCCCAGGGTACTTACCCTTAGACAGTCCCTGGCTTGGGGGGAAAAGGGAGGATAAACCCAGAGCCGGGGATAGGGAGCGGGCAGGCCCAGGGAGTCCCACTTGCAGCTGTCCACCGAAGGGTAATATTGACTCTGTGCTTCATCACCAAAAAGGATTTATTCAGGGCAAAAGGGCGGAGAAAATGCTGCACCCCGTCCATGCCAACGGGGCGGCCATGAGCATGCTCTGGTCGGCGAGCCGGCACAGAGGACGATGGACAATCAAAAGCTCAAGAAGTATGAGGCAGTGAGGGGAGCTGAGGGCACCTAGGATGATGCAAACAAATGAGGAGGGGGGAGAGACCAGCTCCCATTCCCCAAGGTTGTCTGGGCAGGAAATAACAGGGACCTCCCTCACAGTTTCAAAAGTAATGTCTACTTACGTGCAATTTAAAAGTCAGGTTTCCTGAGGTACCGTTTGCCTTTTTAAGGGCACATTTGGTGAATTTGGCCTATACACATCCATGGAACCACCTCCAATATCAGACTATTTTTGGTACGGGGTGAATCATGTCTCCTGTAGGGCAGAAGAAAAGCCTTCTTCCTCTTGGTTCTCCAGGGGTCCCTGGAAATTAGACTTAAAAAAAACCCACATAGATTAATAGAAGAAAACAAAGGACATTCATGTGTAGAGCACGCACCGTGGGGGACAGAGTTCAGTGGCGAGTCAAAGGGTTAGTGCTTGGGGCTCTACAGCATCCTAACAAAGAATCTGTGGAAGGGCGAGGAGACAAAGGAGCAGGTGTCAGGCACAGCACGCTGCTGGGAAGGTAACTGCAGGTTTGGGGGACGAGAGCTGCTTCAGGAAGATTCCTTATGTAGGTCTCTCCCTCTGGGTGCCACCCCATCTCTGGTCCCGAGGCCCTAACTCCTGTCCTGGTACAAGAGGGGGAGGGAGACACCCTCAGGAGGAGAGTTTAGGCTCTGCGTTCCTGCAGGTGGCAGAAGGTTAGGAAGGCCACCCTTTACCTGCCTTTCCTCAGTTGCTTTATCTCAAAGTCACCCTTAATGCCAGAATGGCGTATTTTGGAGTGGCATTCTCCCAGGGGTGTCCAATCTTTGGGCATCTCTGGGCCACACTGGAAGAAGAAGAGTTGTCTTGGGCCACACATTCAATACATTGCAACAGGTAATCACAAAAAAATCTCATCGTGTTTTAAGTACATTTATGATTTTGTGTTGGGCCGCATTCACAGCCATCCTGGGCTGCGTGCAGTCCATGGGCCATGGGTTGGACACCCCTGCTCTACCCCCCCAAATCCATCAGTTGAAATTCTAACCCCAGGACCTCAGAATGTCACTTTATTTGGAAATACAGACATTGCAGATGCAGTTGGTCCGCTGTGAGGTAGGATGAGGTCCTGCCAGAGTAGTGGGGACCCCAAACCAACGGGACTGGTGCCCTCAGGAAGCAAACAGGTGAGCAAAACAGTACCAGAGACGTGGAAATAAAGAACAAACTGACAGTGACCAGAGGGGAGCGGAGTAACTGGGGAAAGAATGCAAAGGGTCATCAAGAAACATGTGTACAGGACCCAGGACAAAGCCAAAGGGGGGAAGGATGGAGGGTGGGAGGGGCAGGGGAAAGTGGTGGCAGGAAAAAATGGAGACAACTGAACTTGAACAACAATAAAAGAGAAAAGAAAAGAAACATAAAGAAAAGAAAAAAATAGGAGATTGACACACACACACACACACACACACAAGAACGCCATGTGAAGACAGAGTCTGAGATCAGGAAGATGCAGCGGCTAGGAGTGAGGAACACCCAAGGCCAAGAGTGATCCACTGGAAGCCACAGGAGAGGCCCGGGCCGGTTCCCCTTCCCAGCCCTCGAAAGGAGCCCACCGTGCTCACTCCTGACTCTCAGGCTCCTACCACTTCTAGCCTCCAAAACCATGGGATGATACATTCATTACTTAAACCACTCAATCTGTGGCACTTTGTTAATAGCCGTCCTAAAATACCAATAAAATTTTTAACCCCCCAAAAGTGCCCACAGCCCCTTTGCTGCCAGGTTCTGCCCCATTCCTGGCCTGTGGTGGTAACCGAACTGATTCGTGCCCCACAGTTTCCCCTCATCCACGTGACCCAGACACAGTGCTGGGAAAAGGAAAAAGAACTCTCTGCCTTTCCAGGTTCTTCTGACTAGTGGACGAAAAAGAAATGACATGAGACAGATTAACAGAAGAGGAAAGCAAAGTTAG
>VMDR010005798.1:0-49115 GCA_007922815.1 Macrotus californicus | reverse complement strand
GGTTGTCTTGGCAGTAGCTCTCAAGGTCACAGCAGACAACAGATTTATTACAAGCAAATAGTATGATGTGCAGGGTAGGGGAAGAAGATTTAACTTTGGCCTGTCTCAGCAGTATTATACCGATCACATGAATATATTGTCCTATTAGAATGTGGGCTAGCCACACTAGATGACACATGAAGTAATATGTTAATGCAGGCACAACATTTCAAGAAAAATGTCAGCTAACCATAGACATTCCAGATGAGATCAACAAGCCTGGTGGAGATGTGGAGGAGGGCTAAACAATAGGAATGTTCCAGAAACAATCCTATCAGAATAACCATTGAAGAAACTGAGGATGTTTAAGCCAGAAGAAGAGAAGTTGACAATGTTGGTGGAAACGCTATTGAAATTTTAGAAAGCATTCAAATCATAAATATATCCATCTTGACCTAAAATTATCTGAGCTCAAAATTAGCACTGTTGTCTCATTATTTAACAGAGTAGAAACTTCCATGTTACATTTTTCCAAAGAAAATTAATTGGCAGCCACGCCATCAGCGATGCACTGCTCAGTCATAGCACAGGGCCTGGGGTCCGAGGGCTCCTGGCTCTGGGGTGTGGCATCCTGATCAGAGGGGGAGGCCTGATCTCAGTTCTGAGGAAGCCTTCTCTTTTGGCCAGGTGCTTTTATTTTTTCACCAGAGAAGGAGTAAGACAATTCAGAGAGCTATTCTCCTATGCAGGGAGGAGATTTCTTTCTGCCAGTGACTAGTTCTGAGAGAGCCTCAGAAAGGCGGGGACTGTCATTTTGGACCTGAACTTTCACCTCAAAGAGACACAAAGCGACTGTAGATCCTGAGCCCCCATGTATGGAAATCCATTCCAAGATTTCTGCCCAATTTTTACAATACTCATTCAAAGAAGCTGACAGGATACAAAAATCATTCTATTTAAAATGAAAACATCTTTTCCACAATTTGTGCCGACGTACTCTGCAAGTACCCAAAGTGTGCCCACCTGAGACTACTTAAGCTGTTTCTAAAGGAAGAAATTCCTGCCCTTCCTCCCTTCCTGCTGCCAGCCTGGTTTTTAAAGTAATTTCAGTACCACAGTGAGCGAGAAAAGGGACCATCAAGACTCCCAGTAAAACACTGGACCCTGAGAAACCACAAAAGTAATAGACTCAAACTATACCATCAGTACTGAGTATAGGAGGAACCCGAAATTTTATATTGAAACTTCAGATTAGCCTGCATGCTGGCTTGACCAGAATGTTACAGAGCAAAGCAAGGATTAATTGTAGTGATTATTAGTGCCTACTACATATCATTAAAATGATTATGAAAAGAAATAACATTAAATTAGTTGTGAACTTATAGCAGTATTTTAAAATAGCTTCTTAGCTTTTGAATATGCATAAAGAACTTTAAAAGTTTCATACCTGTGACTCTGATTCCTCTTCCTTCATTTTCATACTAAAGAAATACAGCCAACTCTTGAACACGGATTTGAACCGCATGGGCGCGTACTCAAGTAGGATTCCCTTCAACAGATACAGTCGGCCATTTGTATCTGCTGGTTTCGCATCAGCAGATTCAACCAACCCAGGGTCGAAAACAGTGTTTTGGCACTCCCAACCACAGGACCCCAGCCACATACCGGAAATACTGCTTTAGGTCCAGATCCAAGGTTGGCTGAAACGGCAGATGCAAATGACGACTTGCAGAGTCAAAAGTTACACATGGATTTTCAACTACATGGGGTTCAAAGCCCTGAATCCCCACATTGTCCGAAAGTTAACTGTAACCCCAAATGTAGACAAGGATTTATACAGACAGGTTGGTATTTCATAAATGTGAGACAAATGAAATCTAACAGTTGGAAAACAATTAGGTCAGTTTTGGAAAATTCATCCAACGGAATTTCAACAGGGTAAAATAATAACATAATGTGAAGGGGGAAAGGAAATGCAAAATTGTAAAACTATGGTCAAATAAGACAAGCCAAATAGTGGTCGCAGGTGAATGTAGTACATGGATATTTCCCGCAATAAAAGCGCACTGCATTGATGATGAGGACCATTCGGTAAAAACATGTTAAAGGCTTTAACTTCTTGTGTAATTATTTTTATTCCTGGTGAAGTAGTAAATGGGTCACAGATAGAATAAAAAGGAGGATCTGGCTGTTTCTTGACCTTTTCATCTTGCAGATACATGACACCTGTCACTTTATTGTCACTCGTGTTTAACCAGCTGAACCCAACTGCCTGAGAATGGTTGTATCTGGGTTAATTTTTCTCTTGGTCCCACCAGCATGGCGAGCTGCTTGGCTTGGCTTTTTCTTCCCTGCCCCCAGCAGCCCTGGATTACTTTCCTTCTGTTATTGGAGACGCAGGGCACACACAAGCCCTTCCACAGAAAGGCCATGTTTTCAGAGGAAGCTGAGCCTGCTTCGAAAGAACATGAGGAGGGGTTGGAACACAGGAAAGTGTTAAAGACTCAGGACAGACCACAGTGAGAACCCTCACATATGCCCTGGAGGATCCAAGGGCAATTACTACACAGCCCGGAGTGGAAATGATTTCCATGCGAAGTTTAAAATCAGCACTTCTGTGTCTTGCTCTACAATTACTTTTAAAGAATTTCCTCCTTTACTCACTAACTCTCTTTCACTTAATTCTCTGCCCCATTTCCATCACAAAAATTCACTGAAACTGCAGCTAGTTACAACCCAGCCCTGCTCTCATCTCAGGTGGAAAGACTTTGTCTTTAAACAAACCTCACAACTCCCTGTTGGGTTCTGTGCACACTTCTGGGCATTTTCACAAAATATTGACCCACTTAATTCTCACAAAAAACTCTATAAGGTATTGTTACTTTTATTCTCTGGATGAGAAAACTGCGGCTCCGGGAGACTTTAAATTAACTTGTCCCATCACCCATGGACAAGCAGGAACTTCCAAGAAGCTTTCTTGTTCTAAACTCAGTTGTTTTACTATACAAGAGTGGATGCCCACTGAATTATATCTGTTCCGGGTTCCCTAGAAATAGTCTATCCGCATAATTTGCCACCCAAAGTGGGACAACTTTTAGAGGGAAAGAAGCATTGTTCATAGTTATGCTGAGACAACAGACATAAATTTGGACCAACCAGGGAAAACTGGGGATCGTTAACCCTAAGGTGGGAGGGATACACGATATAGTCAAGGGCCCCCTACTGTCCGTCACACAGCCATGTGCACGAGGAATGTGTCACAACCTGAAAACCAAATAAAACGTTGTCAGCTGAGTGGAAGTCACTGAGCCATTTTTGTGTCCTGTGAAATCATTCCTAAGAGAACAGGGACAGAGACAATTCAACCAGTGAAGCCATTCAAAATAATCAAATTGAAAGGAAATCACACTGTTGGGATATCATTAAAGACAGAAAATTTTGAAATTGACTTTTAATGATTTCCAGACAGAGAAGCAGGTTTCCACCAAGCATAGAGGCCCCTGCCTTGTAAAGCTAGATCCTAGTTAAGATTTAAGTGCTAGCAAACCAAACCTTTTGTATAAATGAAATGTGACCAATGCAACATTTATATTTGCTTCCTTCTCTTCCCCATCATTCTTAGCTAAACACATTGTGGACTCAGGTGAAAAACAATTAAAAAACATTGCTGGCTCTATTGGCAGGAGCTAAAGAGAGGCCCAAGCCAACGGTTAAATTTCAAAGGGAAATTTGCAGCTCTTCCCTCTACCTGGACACTCTCATCAGCACATCAAAGGGCCTGGAATCAGCTAGGACTTTAAGTTAAGCCAGGACACTATCCATAAATATAAAAGTCAAAGTGTCCCTTTGTATTGCCCTAAGCAAGGCTGAGTATGCTGTAAGTCTGGGCTGGTACAGAAGCAGCAGAGATCAGCTTTGAAGTAAATGGGCACCTCAGAGAAACTCTCCAATGCCCAGTCCTCAGAGGAACATAGGGTTGATCGACTGCCCTCAATCACGGCCTCTGAGCCAAGTGGGCTTTGTTCTCTAGCAAAAGAGCCAAATAAAGTTGCAGGTTGAAAAGTCTCAGGTGGTACAGCTTTAGAGGCAAATCAGCCACTGCCTATCAGGTATAAAGCGCTGAAGCTGGGACAAATGACAGCCATAGGCAATAAAGAAGAAGACAAGACATCCAAAATGCCCAAAGAAAGTAAGAGTTTCCGGTGAGCATATTTCATATCAGAGTTTGAAATTACAAGTCTTGCAAAAGTCTTTTGCAGAATCCAAACCAATAATCCATGTTAAAGCTGGAATCTCTTAGTAGGATCTCCTGGGACTTGGACATCGATCGGGTTGTATTTAAACCTATCTGTATTCCAGTTCCTGAAGAGTAGCAGTGTGCAGTCACTATCTCATCTCCAGAATAAGCTGGTTGCAGTTCACTGAGCACTGATGGATTTTTTCATATGCTTTCACTCATCACACCCATAACAGTGCGCCGGAAGGAGGCAACATCACACCTGAAAGGCCTGGAGTCTGAACTTAGAGTTCATGATTACAAGCCCCAATTCACTCCTTAAATGCATGCATTTTAGGAGCTACTTAATCGCCCTAGGTTTCAATTTTCTCCCCTACAAAAGGTACAGAGGGGGTGTTAGAGCATTGAGTCAACATATGTGATATGATAGACCCGTGCCTGGCAAATGGAACATTGCACGTAAGTGCAGATTATCATTGTGGATAATAGAAACACACCGATTGCTTTCGCACAGTGGGACAAATTGTTCATGCTTGTTGTCTGAATCCCTCTTGTTCTGAAAAGAATGTGAGGCAGTAAAAAAAAAGTGAAATACAGTCCTAACAAAAACAAATAAAATAGAGTAGGATAGCATAATTTTCAAGTGAAAGCAAAAGAAAAAAAAAGCAAGGGTGGAGCTAAAATTAAGCAAGGATGTTTATTGTTTGTATATTTTTTATTGTGAACTGACCTCTCCAAAGGAGAAACAATCACTAGAAAAAGACTTGGGGAAGGTGAATCCTCACATATAATATGCCTTATGGACGTTACAGTCTTTTCTCAAATAATTTTCAGGTTGATGTCTCATTATTGTTTCCTTTGAAGTCAGCGTCCTTCCTCATTTTGTTCTCCTTTGCATCACTGATCTGGAAGGCTCATGCCAGAAATGTATAGCAGAAATGAGGAGCACACTGCTAAAGAGAAGGGGGAAGAGAGTGTAGAGGTGAAAACTAAGAACAAAGACAGACACAGAGCAAGAGAGAAGAAAGAGGATCAGGAAGCCTAAGGTGCTTAAAACAGTTCCTGCCCAGTTCTAGAAAGATGTGCTCTATCTATGCCCAGAGTCCTCTGGGGCTCCCAGAATCTACAGAGAACTCCCAGCCTGACCTCTGCTTCCAATTAATGCAGCCTATTAACATTTTCATGAGGTGATATATTTGTCTTCTGAATATGGTAATGATCTCAGAGTTAGTTCTTCCTTGTCTTGGGAGAATTTATTCACCAAAAGTGTCTGCTCCAGTAAGCAATTAGGAGATCACTGTCTTAAAGAATTTTACTGTGGTTTGAACATCAGGATTAACTTCAGTGTAGGTCATGTTTATGTGTCACATAAACAAAGACACTATTGATATCCTAGAACTAAATGATTACAATAACAACTCACATTTAGATTCATGAACCTAGAGGGGACTTTTAGAGATCATTGAATCCTGCTTCCTTATTTTGCAGCTGAGATAAAGTGACTTCAGTCATGTGACCCTAACCCTATTCTTAATTAAGAGCAGATGCCCAAAATTAAAAATTTTGAAAAAAGAGATTGCCCTGGCCAGGTGGCTTAGTTGGTTGGAGCATCGTCCCATACACCAAAAGGTTGTGGGTTCAATCCCTGGTTAGGGAACATACCTAGATTGCAGGTTCCATCTCCTGTTGAGGCGTGTGTGGGAGGCAACCGATTGATGTTTCTCTCTCTCTCTCTCTGTCTCATAAATGCTTCTCTCTCTCTCCTTTCCTCTCTCTAAATCAGTAAACATATCCTTGGGTGAGAATTAAATATGTATATTACATATATATATATATATATATATATATATATTGTGTGTGTGCATAGGTATGGAGGGAGTGTTAGAGCATTGCCCTAACCTTCCTATTGCCCTAACCAAGGCTGAGTTTGCCAAGATACACACACACACACACACACATATTATATTATATATAATACATATATGTATATATAGTATATATTAGTAGAAAGTAGGGAAGTATACATACACATATATACATATATGTGTATGTGTGTGTGTACATATGTATGTGGGGGGGAGATCAGTGGAACACTATGCATGATTTTCTTATTTTTTCAGTTTGATCAGTGTGTGAGCATCTTCTGTTGCTCCAAACTGCTGTCTCAGGGGCTGGGTGTGTCAGGATGTTCAGTACAGTTGCTCTGTAGAGGGCTGTTCCGGACCCTCTGTTGATTCCTTCCTGGTTATCCAGCTGCCGCCTGTCAGTGTGACCATTACTATTTCCCATGAGAATCAGCTATGATTTGAGAAAACTTGCCACTCATCAAGGGAAACCACATCACCAAGATTATTACATTGGAAAGCATAATTTAATTAAAAACTTAGTCAATAAACTCTAGCTGGAAGGCCAGAAAGTAATTTCATCCTTTTATGCCACCTGTTTATGTCACTTCGCAGAAACATGGTGGCAAAGGAGTGTTCTCCGGAAGTAGACTGCCTTGGTAAACAGCTGTGTGAGCTTAGACCAACCTCTCTAAGC
This sequence comes from Macrotus californicus, assembly GCA_007922815.1. Classification (NCBI taxonomy): domain Eukaryota; kingdom Metazoa; phylum Chordata; class Mammalia; order Chiroptera; family Phyllostomidae; genus Macrotus; species Macrotus californicus. Next base: position 42,358 of record VMDR010005798.1, on the reverse strand, counting down.
CTCAGTTTCCTCAGACGTGAATGAGAGACTCTAAAAATAGTACCTATGACATATGGTTATTGCAAGATGCAAATGAGATAACCAAGTAAAGCACTAGTACATGTAAGCATTAAAAAAAGCAAAAGAAGTATCTCAAGTCTGGGAAGTAAAAGACACTCAGCATAAAAGGTGATAAAAGGAGAAAGGAGATGCCATGCTATCAGGAGATTAGCCTTTGTACTGCAAGGCATCTGATGGTGTTTTTTAGATATTCCACTCTGAGGACAGATCTCTGAGGGGCTTCTGATCCCAACCCCCCTCTATTCTTACAACTTGATATGATCACAAGTGCTCTCTTTCCCCACATACACTCCATTCAGAGAGAAAAAAAAAAAAGCAGCTTGATCAGGAAATTACTGATCTCCCATGTCTGAAGTCTGGACAAAGGAAAAAGAAGAAATATGAGGGATGGGGAGCAAAAAAGTCAAAAGCACTTGGACTCTCTAGGGATTGACATAAGGAAGAAGGAGGGAAGGACATCCAGGAATATGAAAGCCCCAAGAATTTAGAATGTATGTGAGCAAATTGAGTAGATTAAGGAATTCATTTCTGCTTCAATGACCAAGTAGGGGGACAGGAGGAAATGCATGCTCTTTTTCCCCATCCCCACCTCTCATTTCTAGCTGATGCTTGGGTTTCCCCATTTGGAAGTAGGGAAGTAAAGAGAAAAAGGTACAGCATTTGACAATCATAATAGTAATAACTGATTCAGAAAAGACCGTCAAAGGATAATAAAAGTATTGGGTGAAAGTGTGATGGGAAACAGGATATTTAGTTTCCAAATATTAATTATAAAAAAGAAAGTGGTGACTTTACAGTGGATGCCCCATAACCACACAACTTAAGCTACCATCACCAGTAATGGGACAAACTGACATCACATGCCAGCTGGTTTGATGCCTTATAATGGGGACAATGTTACTTAGGTAGTTAGTATTCCTGCCATAAACATATAACCTGAAAGTAATGTCGTGAGGAAAGAGAGAGACAAACACGAACTGAGGGGCATTCGATAAAACAGCTGAACAGGTATTCTTTCAAAACGCCAATGCCATGTAAGACAACTAAAGGGTGAGGAACTATTCCAGGTGAAAAGACAGTACCATGAGTGAGCCTAGGTTTGATTCTGGGTCAAGAAAAAAAATAATACAAATGATATATTGAAATGATATTTAAATATAAACTGTAAGTTAGAGAACATATTATATCAACGTTAAGTTTCCTGGGTATGTAAAAGAATATTCTTGGGATTTTTCAGGTTTAATTTTTATATTTTTATTTCACTTATTATGTTTTGGGAATTAAATAATAATTAATTAAATAATAAATCATTAATTCACTCAGACGTTCTCAGTGAATGTGGCAAAGATTGATGAAAACAATAAATTAAATAGTCAAAATTTACCCTGGCTGTTGTGGCTCAGTTGGTTGGGTGTGGTTCAGTAAACCCAACGGTCGTGGTTTTGATTCCCGGTCCAGGCACATACCAAGGCTGCAGGTTTGGCCCTGGTCAGGATGCGTGTGGGAGGCAACTTGTCCATGTTTCTCTCTCACGTCAACGTTTCTCTCCCTCCCTTCCCTTCTCTCCAAAATCAGTGTGTGTCCTCAGGTGAGGACGAAAAATTAAAGAAATAAATAAGGAGTCAAAATTTAATAGGTGTAAAATAAAGTTCTACCTCTACATTGATGAAAGTAAAAAACTTATTATACGACAAAAATACGTTAAGATTTGCAACGATGTGGCTCAAACCGAAGGGCATTATGCTAAGTGAAGGGAGCCGGACCAAGGTAGATACTGCCTGGTGTCACTTGTATGGGGAATCTAAAACAAGAAGGGAGCACACAGAAGAAGAAAGGAGTGACTGCCAGGGTCTGAGCAGGGTCTGAGGCTGGCAGAAATAGAGGGGAGAGGCTGGTAACAGGACATCAACCTTCAGCTCTGAGACGAGGACCTGAGGATCTGAAGTAAAGCACAGTGACTCACAGGTTGATGACTGTGTTGTGTCTGAGATTGGCTGAGGAGAACTTAAATGTTCTCACAAAAATAAACAAATACATGAAAGTACATATGTGAGCTGAAAAAAGTGAAGTTGAGGACAGAGGAGGTTCTGAGAGTAGCAGTCCCTATGAAATGGCCGAAATCCCTGAGAGACCTTCACTTTCAAACCTCAGGCAATTGGAAATTGGTGAACTCAAGCCAAGCTCTCTGAGAGATACAGGAACCAGGTAACACCAGGCTTCCAAGTGGAATAAACAGAAAATTGATGAAGGTCTAGAAGGTCCAGGGGAGTGGAGGGATGGAGCCTGCTATTCTGGGTGGGGGGGAGGAGCATTGGCTCAGCCTCTTCCTCTTACTGCCCCCTCTCTGCCCTCAGGAGCCCTTTGTGACCAGACCACAGCTCTGTGATGGGAGCCTGGCCTCTAGTCCCCCCACCACTCCCAGTGCTCAGTGGCCTGCAGTCAGCAGCAGAATTCAGATGATGGAGAAGTCTCTCCTTCTCTGGAAAGCATTATTGTTAACTGGCAGAGCTCCAGCCCTTCCTTGGTGATTGGTACCATCCTCACCATCTCATGTGGGCTGTTGCTCTTTTTCCTATTACTCTCCTGCTTGAAGAGTAACCCATCCTTACCACCACCTAGGGAATGTAGAAACATCAGGAAGGTAAGGAACCCTTGGCCCAGACTCAAAAAAGATTGTCTTTTTTCTATTCTTATTTCCCCTTTCCTGAATCACCTACAGAAACCCCTGAGATAGAGAAGAATTATCCTTCCAGGAAAAAGCCAAGCTGGGCAGGGGCTAGAGCACACATAGGGATTTCTATCCAAAGACCTCTGACCCAGGAGTCCAGGTGTGGTGGCTCTAGGACACAGTCCCAAACGCAGTGACCAGTGGCCAAGGTCTGGATATTAAGAGCTGGATCTTGTGGGAAGAGAAGCCCAGAGCCCTGGTTCACCAGCTGCCTTCCCATGGCAGGTGTCTCAGGAGAGCCTCTGCTCTTTTGGACCCAATCCCAGGCAGTGCGGAGCCTCTGAGAGCCTCTGAGCAGAGGCTGGGGTGGGAGAGCCTCAGGAAAGCAAAGTCCAACCTGAAGGAGCTCAGACAGGCCTGCTGGTCTGAGAATGTGTATGTTTCTTGAACAGAGGAACAGTGATCAAAGGAATCCATGGTTGATCTCTTATAGAAAATCTTTCTTTACATTTTTAAAGAAGAAAAACCAGAGATAATTTTTAACCACTTCAAAAATAAAGGGGGAAGAACCAGAGAGCCCCATTAGTTAAATGTAGACAGTCGCATTGTTCACGAACGCTGAGCGTCTGCAGCTCGTCTAAGAGAGGAGAGTGAGAGTGGGGTCCCAACCCCTCATTTTGTCTTGTCTGTCAGTGTCCAATGGAGCTGAGGTGGAGGAGCAAGAAGAAAAGCAGAGCTTTGAAAGGTGAGCTTCTGCCCCTCAGCCCTGGGCCTGAGAGTTTGCTCCAATCTGTCCTGTCCCTGAGGGCCCAGGGCCAGGTGCCTGAGGATGCCAGCACAGAGCCTGTCCCTCAGAAAACTGAGCCCTCTGAAGGCTCCTGGGAAGGAGGTCAGAACCCAGATACTTCTTAGGGTGCTCTTGGAATGAAGCCTGGAGGGCCTGGAAATGGTAGTTCCTAAGCAGTGGTGTCCCAGCAGGGGCATTTGGGCCACCAGTGCCTGACTAGGAGGTGGGACCCCCGGGTCCAACTGCAGGCACAGTGTTTACCTTTGCTCAGATTTCTCTGCTAGGCGCCCTGTCCTGTCTCCTCCACGGGGAAATTGTGAGGGCTGCAGGGGCAGTGCATGTGGAAGCAATTTGTAAATGACAAAATGTTGCCTGTCACGAGTCTTGCCATCACTGTCAGGGATCATGTGACCTTGACTCTAGAGTCCACTCTCCCAGGGTCTCCCCTAAAGCACCACTGTCCTCAGCCTCCTGTAAGACGCCCAGGCCCTGCTGCACCATGTGACCTTCCCTCCTGATTTCCAGCTTTCAGAGATTGCCTACAAGAAATAGAAAAGGCTCAGGAACTGATTTCTCTTTTGCAAAGGTGAAGAATCTTCCCCTTTTCACCTGGGTGCTCCTCCCTCCGGAAACTATGATATGACCCCAAGACTACGTACTGCCTTGGACTGACCTGGGAGCAGGGGCCACGGGGACAGGGTGTAGCGACAGCTCCGGGGTGAGGGACAGCAGGGGCACTGGGAAGTAAGCATGGGAGCCATGGAGAACCCTGGGCCACAGGAGCCCACCCCGCCCAGCCTGCCTATCTGCTCCTGGCTGCAGCCTATGCCTTTGTCCCCTGCAGCCATGTGGGGAGACACTCAGATGAGGGTAGCTTTCATCAGTGTTCTTGTCAAGCCCCTCCTGGTGGGGTATGCTAAGCAGTACCCACTGTGGTACCCCAGTCCTGCCAGGTGACTGTGGAAGATGCTACTCCTGCCATGTCCACATCGGCTTCCCCAATGGAAGCTCCTCTAACCCTGTGTCCTCTGCCTTTGACCTCTGCCCTGTCAGCAGAACATCAAGACCCCTGTGACTTGAAGAGAATCCCACTGGGTGCCATTATAAAGAGCTCACCTCCAGGTAACTCCTTTCTGGAATACCCCATCCCAGCCACCTCGGCCCTTGGCTGCTCAAGCTGCCCCATTAAATTCCTGTCCTGGAGGTGGGCGACCCTACCTAGGCCTTGTTCTTCCCCACCTCATCACATCATGAGTCCCAGCAAGAGCACCTGTCCCACCACCTACCTGAGGCCTTGTTCTGGGGAGACCCCACAGACAGACAGGTAGCCCCTCATTTGTCAATCCTGACATTCAGAAGCTGCTGGAGATACTGATCACTGAGACAGCAGAACTGAAGATGTGGAAGGAGAGGGAAAAGAATGTGTCATTTTCAAAATGAAAGAGCTTAGACTACCACCTGAACTCTTCGGGCAATATGTGGAAATCACTGGATGCTGAGAGGACCCCACAGTCCCCTCAACCCTTCTGTAGCATGAAGGACAAATAAGAGCAGGTGCCTGGTCCCCAGCAGTTCTCACATCTCCAGTTCTTGGGGGACCATCTACGGCAGAAATGCAGCCAGCTTCTCTGGGGTCTTCTCTCCCTGCACGGCGAGTCCCTTCCACAAACCCCCTCCCTTCCTTCCTTCAGCTGTTTGTGTATCTGGGGACCACTCAAAAGCCAAGTTCACCAAGGTCTTGAGAAAACTTCCTCAGCCCTTTATGGAAGAGAAAGTGCTAACAAAAGTCATTTCTCACCCTAGCAGGTCCCCTCCCCACCACCTCACCTATGTCTGAGGAAATCCAGAAGGCCCTGGGAGAAAGAAACACCTTCTTGCTACAGCCATGGACCCTGAGAGGTCCCTCTGAGTAGAAGGGAGGGCAGGCCACCTTCTCAGTCCCTCACACTCCGCCTCATGGGAAAAACCAGGCAAATTGGGACCATCATGGGGGTTAAGAAAAGGAGCCTGGATCCAAATCCAAGTTCAGCAGTAGCCAGGACTGAGACACAGGAGGGGAGAGGGGCTCAGGCTTCAGGAGATCCCTACCATAGTGTAGCAATACTGGCAAAGAACTTAGGGTCCCAATCTTCAAGGGCTGAAGAGGCCAGGGAGGCAGTGGAGGCTGAGGAAACCTCTGCTTGGGAAGTCATTGTGGGATGCAGTATGCTGGCCAATCCCCAAACCACCAATATGCATATGAGGGGGTCAGGGTCTCCAGGGTCCAGGAAAAATCTCACCACCTACAAAGTCAGTTGCCCAAGCTGCAGAAAAGCCATGCCTTAAAACAAAGATTGCTGGTAAGTGTGAGCTCCAGGGGAAGGTAGAGTCAGAGAACGAGCTTCAAGATCATGCCACTGGCTTGTTCCTTCAAGACTGTCACACTGACATCCTCCTTCAAGATTATGCCACCAACATTCAGGATTTGTCAAGATGAGCAAAACTCTACAATCTGGCTCAGTCTGTCCTCTCCTGCTTTCTCACTGCCATGAACTTGTGGGCTGTAGGTGAGGGGTTTGCAGAGGCTGAAATATCCTGAGTCTCCATGAAGTGTCACAGGGTAGGGAGGGGACTTTGGGGGAGATGCTAACCCTGAGTCCTGAGGTAGGAGAGGTCTTCCCTGGATCTCTTGGTGAGACCAGGTGACTCCTGCCCCAGGAGCACTTCTCTTTCTCCTGAAGCTGGGATGGGGATGGGCCAGCCAACCTCTGTGAGCTCTGTGCTCAGTGTCCCTCCCTCTGCCTTTCTCGCACTCTGGAGCAGCAGCCAGCCTGGGACAGCACTCCCAGTTCTGAGGGTGGGCGTGCAGGTGGGGAGCAGAGAGACCACTAAGGGCCCCACACCTGCCTGCCCAGGGAGAGAGAACGGCCTGCTCAAGAGTACCCTAGTCTCCTTCCGAGGAAGGGAGCAGGACGTATGCAGTTACCATGTGACAATGGGATACCGTGAACCCAAGATGAGATGTAGGGGAAGGAGCCAAAGTGACATATCGTGCCCATAAATTGTATAGTGACCAAAGAGCCCCTGGCATCCTACCACCATCTACGGGCCCAGGGGGGAGGAGAAGATAGGGGTCCAGTGGCTCAGGGTGTCCACCTCCTTCCAGATCCCAGAGCCAAGACAAGGGAAGCCACCTGTAGTTGCTACTCAGAAGGCCAGGCTCACAGAGGGAGCAGAGTCTTTGAGCAGGGAAGGTTAACCTCTCCACAGCATACTTAATCAGCTTGCCCAGGACTGGGGACCTCAGGATGCAGTTTGTGACCTTTACTTACATGTGCGGCCCATGGGGGACCAGAATTGGGTTGGAGAAACAGAGTATGCACAAACCTCCTCATGCCACAGGTTCTCCCTGGAGCCAGGTCCTGCGTTTGCGCCCTGATCCAGAGTTGCTTCTAGGGTCTATTCTTGTTTTTAAGAGACGCATACACTCCTGCCATGACTGGTGTGGCTCAGTGGGTTGAGTGCCGTCCTGCAAACCAAAAGGTCACTGGCCTGATTCCCGGTCAGGGCACATGCCTGGGCCAGGTCCCCCACTGGGGGTGTATGAGAGGACACCAATCGATGTTTCTCTCCCTCTCTTTCTCCCTCCTTTTCCCTCTCTCTAAAAATAAATAAAATCTTTTAAAAAAGAGAGATGCACAAACAGGTATTTCGGGGCAAAAGTCATGATATCTGCAACTTTCAAATCATTCTGAAGGTGTGATAAAAGGAAGGCAGAAGAGAAGGGGGCTGAGGGAGAGATGGAGGGGCAGGGGGAGGGCAGGGGGAAGGAGAAGAGAGAGAGTATATACTGCAGAAAGGGAGAGAAAGAGAGAAACAAACCAACCATTGCAACACTGACATTGCTGAATCTAGGTAAAGAGTATACAGAAGTTCATTACATAATACTTGTAACTTTCTATAAGACTCAAATTTGTTCAAAATAAACCTTTTTGTAAAACACTATCAAAAAGAGAAAAAGAGGCAGCAAGAGCTAAGTAGGACAAACAGCTAGCTGATTGCAAGATGGACATGTTATTGAAAACACCATTCCCTTCCACAACAGGCACACCTCCGGGGGCACAGTCCATCGGGGATGCTTGGCTAGGCTCCCATGTGTCTGCAGATTCCAGGGTTGTGACCATCAGTCACGTGCTTCATGAGAAATGCATAGTGCTGATTTTGTGTGGCCTTAATTCTTTTCTAATTTCCTAAATTTGTTTTTAGTAGAACCCCTCTTATGCTACCTACCCATCAGGAAAAATAGTTGACTGGTTAATTGTAAAAAGTTTATGAAAGCAGCAAGCCATTTTCAAAAATTATGCATATATGGCCTAAATATTTCTTTCCTCTTGAAATGTTAAGTGTACTTTCTTTGAGTGGGCGTTGCCAATTGGAGTTGCATATCGTCTTCCTTGCATTAAGCACGCTCGTACAACCCATCCATCACCAATTATTTCCAGATTTAGTTTCTGCAAAGTTGAAAGTGCATTGCTTTTAGGTGTTTGCTTCTTTTCAATCATTTATGGGTGTCTCGCCCACTAATTGAACATAGACTTTTTAAGCACCTGGTTTTATTCAGTTCCTTAGGAGCAATAAACTTATTTTTCATGGAAAAAGCTCTTTTCTTCCATGTGTTACCAATTTGTGTGATATTTAATTCTATAGTTACAACTGTAAGGACAGGCAAACAGGTAACTGAGGGGGTGGACAATGGGCAGTGCGGAGTGGCCCGCTGGCTGTATGCATCCGGAGAGCCATGCGCTTCAGCCCCTGTGCATTAGAGAAGAAATGGAAGACCACCGGTTAATTCCATGCGGAACTAGATACCTGTTAAGTAGAGGTCATTATGAGATCCTCTGTATTTACCTATTTCCAGCCACCAGAAAAGATTTGCTATTCTCCGAGTGTAAAAATATCCCTTCTGGTGATGAATCTCAATTCTCCATGTGGTTTATCACCGATGAGAAAATAAATCTAGCAGTGCTGACTCGGTTTACTAACATTCAGCGGGTGAGCACCCACCTGTGCCAGGCACTGTTCTGGGCCCTGGGGTCAGGTTCCTCCAGGGAGCTTGCATCAGGGAGGGTCTGCTTCTGGGCTGGATCCCACTTCTCTGCTTCCACAGCCCACAAAAAATGTCTGTGTGACTCAGTAAGAAATTAATTCAAGGCTGTCCTTTTTCTCTTCTGAGACTGGAAGGATTAAAAACAGAGAATTTTTTTTTTGCCCTGTGTCGAGTTAAATGATGTTATCATTTGCCACATGTACAACATGCTGTTTATGGTACAGCCAATTGATCGTGACGCCTCGAACCAAGTGATAGATGGGACAGAGCTGCAGCCACAGCGGAAAAACAAGGAAAAATAGCCATAATTAACATATGGAGGCACATTGATGCAATTTTGTATCTCCTTTTATTTAAGCAATTTTCTAAATTTGAGATGATTCCTTTAATTAATCATAGAGCCAAGACTTTTTAGCTTTCAGTTTCTCTGCCTTCAAATTACTTTGGGGAGGCTGCTGCTGCCTCTGGTAGAAAGAACCTTCCCCACCTCAGTGGGGAAGCGACGGGGAAGATTCCTGATATATTTGGGTTGAAGAACGTAGCTGCGGGTTCGAGTGTTGACCTTTGTGTCGCCCAGGCCCTACCTGGTTCTGTCCATCTCTTTGCCCAAAGTCCAGGCCCCTCCTCCCTTGGCTCCCATGCCCACAAGGCAACCTCTGGGCCCGGCACAGCAAGGGCCTCCTCCAAGAGTGGCTGCCTCCTTCTGCTCCACGAATGAAATCCTGTACTTTGCTAAATACCCAAATCAAGGCTTCCTTCCACTAAGCAATTTTCTGTCCCTAGTCCTCTTCCATGGGCACAAAAAGTATATTTCATGACTATTCTTTAGCACTGACGAAGTTTAAGCTCTTTCACCAATGAGAAAACTGGAACTGTGAGAGAATGACTTGCACAGCCACTGTCACACGGAGGAACTGGAGTGGAAACCAGGGTCTCCTCTCTCCCAGCTGGGGTCTCTTTCCACTGGATCGCACCCTCCTGTTTTCATTACTTTAGCACTTGTTCGAAAAGCCTCTGCATAACTGCCCTGAATTTGCTTTCCATCAGACTCCATCCGATTCAGGTACGCTGAGCTTGCCCATGCAATTAGCATGCAGGTCCTCGAAGGCAGGGACTGTGCCTTTCATGTCCTCCACACGCACAGAGAAGACAGCAACTAAAGGGCTGGTGAATCTAATTAGCTAAATCTCAGATCAGACAGCATTGGGTCCTTCCTCCCAGCAACTGCCCAGTCCCCCAATAACCTCAGCCAGCCATGCCTTCTGATTGTATTTCCAGACCCCCCCACCCCCTGCGCTTTTGATTAACTTCTGTATTTTTCAGCCCCTGCATTGCTGAAGCATCCATTTTGTTTCCCCAGGTGGGATATAGAACTCTAGGTAACAGGCAGTTAATAAGCTTAACAGGTAGGGACAGAGGCTCATTAATGGTTGCTCTGTGATTTGTGGCCTGCTCCCCCTGCACCTAAATCTTGAAATAAATATATTCAGTGACTCCGTTATCCTGGAAGAGGGCATGGATCATTTTTCTTTCATTAACAATGGAGCTGCTACTGCAACATTTTTATTTATATGCACATTTCCCAGCCTAAAAGCTGGTCCCTTTAAACTGTCTTGCACTAAATTTTGATCAGCCCTTGATGAAACTTATGGATCGGAGACAACCTGGTAACCGTCTGTGCCCAATGCATATTAAAGGAATGTAAATTCACAAAAGGCTCCCCAGCATATATCAGTTTGTACACTCTGAGAAGCCACAGGATGATTAGATAATCTAGGACCAAATCTCTGGATTCATGAGGGCCATGTTAATGAGGAATTTTGCTGAAGTACACAATAGGGAGGTGCCTTCAAACAACATTTTTCTAGATGAAGGGTGAGTACAGCTTTCCCCTCCCTAGTTACCTATCTGATGTTGCAGACACTTTTGAATGTTTCCACCCAACCCTAAGCCCCTCTGCCCCCCTCCCCCCCCCCCACCCACATACAGTTCAGGCAGCCGTGTTAATACTCTATGACCTTCTCTCCACTACTCACTCTTCTTCCTCCCCTGCCACCCTACCGCCCTAGCCTTGTTGCTGCTCTGGACCCAGGCTGCTGCTACATACTGTGATAGGAACTCAGGAAATCACCACGTTTCTCCCTCCAAACCCCTTAATCTGCTCTGACTTAATCTTAACTAATCAGATTTCTTTCTGTGACTTTGGAATTGTCACTGAGAGGACCAGCCAGACTGTTTGCCTGAACTGGGGGCTTTGTAAAATTGGGAGCTAAGAGGTGGCCATCTTCGGTCATGTGCTTGAAGAAATAGTCAGAGTTGGTGCAGTGAGAGAAAAACAAAGCAGATACACAAGTGGAGAGTCAGAGCCTGGCCAGCCCCAGAGTAAGACAGAGACAGAAATTGTGTTGCTCTTTGAACATTTTCCAGGTGGTGGGCCCAGCCAGCTATAGGCCCAAGCCTAGTCACATGTTCCTCCCTTGGGTTTCAGTCAATAGCTCCATTTTCTTGGCATCACTTCTCCATTCCGCTTGGTTTGTGTGCAATCAAAAAGAACTCTGAGGAAAACTCCTGGCCCAGTGAGGGCAGAGGCCAGCCCAGGCTTCAGGGCCAGCCCTCAGCAAAGTCATGCTGGGCTGGGAGCACGCCCACTGCCTGGCCTGACCAAGCCTGGCCTAGTCCAGAACCAGATCTTCCTGAGATGGCTCTGAAAGAATTTTTCCAACAGCTCTGTCCTAACCACAAGCATGTGGTTAGAAGACAAAGGCACCGAAGATAAGGAAGGAGATTCTGAGAAAGAAGGGAGCCTCTGGAAGAATGGAGAGCAAAACCCAGGGTAGCTTTGGACACCTGTCACTTCCTGGCTGTTCCCAAACTGTTACCTACTGGGGCCCCACTGAATTCTGCACTGGGGTTGGGGACAAAGGAGCAAGCTCACTACAATAGGCAGTTAGTCACACCGGAAAGTCACCGACCTGAGTGGCTACAGCTGGAACACTGTCCTCCTGCCATAAAGCCAGAAGGAAAGATAGGTGGGTAACACCCTTCCTCTCTACCCTGGTGAAAGCCTGTCTCTGTTTTTCAAAAATATTTTGTACACTATGCCAATTTAACTAAAAACTCAATATCCAGCCTGGTCAAAGTTCTGTCTTCTTAGCTCTCACACATGTCCTAGTGTTTATTGGACTGAAATCAGTGCCCGAAGAATCTCACCTCCCCCAGACAAAGCCAATGCCTGTCCACCCACAGCTCCTCCCATCCCCACTGCCCCCTGCTTCCCTGTTCCATACTTCCTTGCTATACCTCCCCATTCATTCTATAGATTGGCTGAGCCAGAAGGAATAATTTAGTAACACCAGGGACAACTTATCCTTGGAGTGCTAAATACAAGTTAAAACTCGTGCCTCTTTTCAGCTCTAATCACATACTAATTTCTGTGATAAAGCCACTCCAGATTCTATTCAGCTCAGACAGACGCTTGGCATCAGGCCTTGGAGCAGTTCTGGGTAGGGCTGTGCCGCATATCCTGTGACCTCAGCTCAGGCAGTCACCACATCGCTCCCCTCCACACACAAAAAAAATTTCTTTGTTTTGAATATTATAAAGTCCTGCCAAACCCATTAGAGCTAATGCTCAGCTGAAAGCAGCCAGGACCTCCTGTCAGCACTTGGCACTGTGGGGCATCAGTGACAAGGAGGAAGCTCTGAAAGAGGCCAGCACCCTCTGCTTCCAAAGGGCTGCGGGGAGCAACAGCGAAAAAGGCACCTCCAACCTAAACCTCTGAAGTCAAGGGCTCCCCTCCCCCTACTTCTCAGGCCATAGCAGTTTGAAGAACATGAGCAGATGCAGAAGCAACAGCAACTTCACCATTCAAAAAGTCCCACCAGCAGGTCTCTGAATTTGTAATCAAAACAAGTGCACACCTGTGTTTTGGCAAGCTTCAAAGGGCTTAATGAGTGTGAGCAAATGCAACGTGGTTAAGAGAGAAGTGCTTTGAGCCTACAACTACACATATACACCACAGCATTCTGGCACCATGGCTGCTCCGTGACCTTGACGGGTCACCTAGTAGATCCTGGACATGTGAGGGAGTCACAGTGATTTGTCTCAAACAAAGGTGCCCTCAGGAACGTAGTCTGCAGTTAAAGACCCTGGCATCCTGTCCTTCCCTGGTTTAGTTTTGTACTGCTTTTCTTTAACATTGAACAAAAATGTCCTGTGGCCACTCCTTTTGTTCTTGGCTCCCCTTACCCCTCCCACCCCCACTCCAATCTGGCACATTCTCTAAGACCCAGCTTTAGTTACTACTGTCTCTCAAAGCCTTTCTTGGCTACCTACCCCAGCCCTCAAGGCTCGTCCCACAACCCTTTCTAAAGGTTGCACACAATTCTGCAGTCATTCAGGCTCCTTTCCATTGTTCTCAATGATTATGTCTGCGTGAATATTGTGTCCCTCAATATCGTAAGTTCCTGGAGCCCAAGCCATTTTATCACACTCTTGGATTGCATGATTGATTAGAAGGAAAAAAATAAATAACAGAACAGTGACAATATGCGTACTGGGCACAGTTTCCCAGCCACTCTGCCTTAGCATTCGGACCATGAGTCAAGAGAGCACACAGCACTCTGTAATTTCCAAAGGTCAGATAAAGGTGATTGTGGTCAGTCAACAAAGGTCTGGCGAGCCATGTCCATCTGGATGTCCCTGCTGTCTATTTCTGTGTACTCCACCCCTCAGGGAGGGAGTCAGAGAAGCCGATGGTGGTGGCTTCCAGTCCCTAAGTGCAGCATCTTTTCTTTAGTCCCAAGTGTGGAGCAGTACTGGGTCTCAGCCTTGGCAGCCAAAGGCCTTATCCAGCCCCCACCAACCACAACAGGTGGTGACAGGACCACAAGCCTCCTGCAGCTGCAGGGATGAACCACAGGTGACCAATAACCACCAGAACTGACTACAAGTAGTCTGCCTGCTTGCTTCACCTTGAGTGTTCTTGGAGAACCAGGTCTGGTTGAGAGAGGAGTTGGGGAAATTAGAAATGAGGCTTTGCAATGAAATGCTAAATAAAGCTAGCTCATGGACCCTCACAGGTAAAAAGCCCTAAACAAAGGAAAGACAGCAATCCCCATACCCACCACATTTCCAGGACCCACAAAGACATGCCCCTGCCAATGACCTACCAACAGTCCTACCTTCCACATGGCCCAGGAAGCAAGGGGCAGGGGCCTGCATAGGCCTTGCAGACCCTGGTTACTCCCCAAAATCCATTCAAAGTCAAGTTCTAGCAGAGTCCATATAAGATAGGGGTGTCAAACTCATTTTCACCGGGGGGCCACATCAGCCTCACGGTTGCCTTCAAAGGGCCGAATGTAACTTTAGGACTGTATAAATGTAACTACTCCTTAACTAGGGGCAAGGAGCTTGGCGCTGCCGCCAGATAGAAACAAGGTGCTGGGCCGTATAAAAGAAGGTGGAGGGCCGGATTCAGCCTGCAGACCTTGTGTTTGCCACCTGTGATATAAGAGGATTTAAATTTTTTTAAAAGTCTACTTAGGAAGATCTAGGAACTCAGTCCTTAGCTCACTTCTCAGTACCCAAGCCGTCATGGACAGTGTTTTGTCTCAAGTGTCTCTAGATGAAGGTATGAGGTGAGCGAAACAGTGTTCTTTTATTGTGCCCCAAGGAGGAGAACCAATTCCTAGAGCAGAATCATTGAGGAAAAGAGCATAATCATTTTTAGAAAATGAGGTAGCCCTGGCCAGTGGCTCAGTCAGTTTGGCACAAACCAAAAGTTTGCAGGTTCAACCCCGAGTCAGGACACAGGCAGGAGGCAGCTGATAGATGTTTCTTTCTTACATCAATGTTTTTCTCTCTCTCTCCTTCCTCTCTCTCTAAACTCAAGAAACATATCCTTGGGTGGGGATATTTAGAAATGAGGCAGAAAAACTAGAAATGAATACATCCAGAAATGCCTCTAAGGCTCCAGGTTATACCTTTGCGTGTACCTCCAACTGAGCTGCGTTTGCTCTTAGAGGCTGAGCCAGGCCTCTTTGACTCGGGCCTTCGTTTTCTTGGAAATGTCCTGTTCTCTGCTCATCACCTCCCTCCCGTACCACACTCCAGGGCTTCTGGAGACGCTCAGCTCCTCACTACTCCCACACCAGCCCAGCAGCTCCGTGGCTGTCAGGAGAACTGCCTGTTATCAGGTTTACGTGAGATTAAATTCAGTCATTATCTTGGAAGAGAGTTATCTCATGTTGACAAATCCCTCAGAGTTCACTGTAGAGAGCTTTAATTTCCACATTCAAATGAGATTTGGATTTGATCAGGCATCAATTAAACACTGTGGCTTCTCAGTGATCTAAATTCTGAAGAAGAGGCTCTGCCTCCCCTGTGCTTGTTCAGCTCTAGGGTTTTGTTTGCCCCTAAAACCATCATCTGAGGTGATAGGTCAGACTTGGAAGCAATGGGCAATACATTTACAATAACACACTTGGAAAAGAGCCAAAGCATTCTAAATTACAGGCTCACTTTCCTAGGTCAGCTCAGGCTCAATGAGGACAGCACCAAGTGACAGTCAGTTAAGGACAACCTGCCAGGCCTGGATCCAAATCTTACTCCATCACTTCTAGCCACATCACATCAGACAAGTTGGTTAATCTGTCCAAACTCAGTTTCCTCATCTACGACATGAGAACTCACAGTGAGATAATGAACATGAAGGGCATAGCACAAGGCCTGGTACAGAGTCAGCCCTCAGCAAGTGACAGCTGCCACATATAGTACCTCTGTTTGGGTAATAGTCATTTTCTACATTTAATTATTTGTTTCTTTATTCGATCACCAAATATTTGTTGAGTACCAATAAAGTCTTTGAGAAAGTTAATGAGGATAGAGAACAAAAATATGTGGTCTTTGCCCTCAAAGCACATATAGATTATGGGGTGAGACATATTTCTTAGCAAGCTTATAAAAACTATAAGCCAAGTGTTATAAGAATATTGAAGAAGGAGCATCCAAATTTGTCTGAATTAATGAAGGAAGGCTTGCTTCACAGAGGAGGGAAGTGGAGCTCAGATTTGAAGGATAAATGTGTGTTAAGGGATACGAATGTCAAGAAGCCACTCCCTTCAGAGAATATAGCTTGTGTTCGGGTTAGAGGCTTGGGAGAGCATGGCTCACTCAGGGAACTTCAAGCTGGTTCCTCCTATCTGGTAGGGAGAAGGAAAAGTAGCAGTGAGAGCACAAGAAAGATCTGGATGACAGCAGACCACTGTCGGCTCTCCGTAAGGAAGAAACAGTTCTAGCAGTTTTGCACTTTGAGGATAGGCCCAGCTCTTATTCATTTGTACCCAGCACAGAGACCTGCTGTGATGATTAATTTTATGTGTCAACTTGACTGGGCCACAAGATGCCCTGATATCTGATTAAACATTGGTTTTGGTTGTGTCTGTGTATTTCTAGAATAGATTAGCATTTTAATTGGTGGACTGAGTAAGGCAGATTGCCCTCTCCTATGTGGGTGGGTACCCACAAACCCCTGGAGGGCCCAAATAGAAGAAAAAGGCAGAAGAGAGTTGAATTCACTCTCTGCCTGGCAGCTTGAGCTGAGACATCAGTCTTCTCAGACTGAGACTACACCATCAGGAAGCTCCTGGTTCTCAGATCTCTTTGGCCTCGGGCTGGAGGTCTTACACCACTGGCTTTCCTGGGTCTCCAGTTTGCATGCAGCACATTGTAGGACTTCCCAGCCTCCACGACCATGTAAACCAATTCCTTATAACAATCGTACACAGTGTGTAGGGAGATAGATAGATAGATAATAGATACTCTTAGTATCTATTAGTACTATCTATTCCATATTAGTACCCTATTATACACATACATATATATCCCCTATTAATTTCCATACTTGCACACAGCAGATGCTCAACGAATGTTACCTGAAAGACACATTAATGAATGAAGCATCTAGGATTACTGTCTTACTTTCAGGAATCAGATCAAATTTTGAGGGGAAAGGGACTTGAAAGGGAGAAATGGAAGCTTCCACATAAATCTGGTCCAAAGCCTCTATATTTTCCATAGAGTAAGCCCAAAACCCTTTTAATCACCCCATACATTTTAGATCATAGGACATACCTGAACATACTTTTCCAGCTCTGTGACTATCACATGATCAGTTTATACTCAAGTGACACCGGCTATCTCTGAACAGCATTGTTTCTACCCCCAAAGCAGGGAGCACTTACTCTCTGGGCTGGGTATGAGTCAGTATCTCTGGCAGAACAACCAAACACCTTTCCAAACAAAGGAGTTAGATAGACATACGGTTCAGAAACTCCCACCAGCCAAAGCCAGTCCTCACGTCTGCAAACCAGTGTGACGTGAGAGCAGTAGCCCGGCTGGACTGGAGGGGTGGGAAGCAGAGGAGACCAAGTGAAAAGGGGAAGCCTTCTGCCAGGTTCCTCTAGGGAAAGGGAAATAGCGCAGACCCAGGTACGCGCCCTCACCCTCTAAGTACTGGGTCACTTTGTTAATCACGTCACTCTACGTTCACTATGCATGTCTCTGTGGGAAGAAATATTATCTAAATGTACCTATGTTATGTACTTTCGTTTTGTTGACACTCAAATTAATACTGAATAATGATCAAAGTTATGCCTATAAAATCAGCACACAGTTGGCTGATAAAGGGGGAGACATACGTGTCACACAGAAGGGGCCTTATGAGGTGCCGGTTTTGGGGATTCATCTACCTACTCCCTGGCTGTGCAAGATTACACAGGAAATACAGTAAACCAGAAGGCGTGAACAACTTGCTTTCCATAGTCATTGTTTTTGGTACCCGCTGAGAAATAACTCCAGGATCTAGGTAGAAGTATGGGGTAAGGTGACCAGTTCTAAGAGTTCAGGGGAGTGTAACTGTGTTAATCACGAGGGGTGAAGAGCAAGAGTGCTTTGCTCGGTGGAGTGTCCTATGGAGGGTTTGTCAAGATCTCTTTCCCAGAAAAAGAGCAATTTTAGTGCTGTTTCCATTGATTTTATTTTGCCTTCTCTCTAGGTAAAAAGGATACTGAACAGAAATGAACCTCAAGGGGAAAGTAGCAGCACTGGTAATACCTTTATTTCTTAACTTCATTTCTACTTTGTCCTTTCTCTGACCTTTGGCATGAGTTAGAAGGAGAAAGCAGCAGACAAAAGAGATGCATTTTAAAAGCTGGAGAGTCCTTTGTTGTTCACTTGAAAGAGTTAAGTCTGGATCTCCCAGGCCGAACAGATCTCCCTGTCTGGGCTCCATAAAACAACCAGGCTGCTTCTGTCTGTGAAATGACTGTTTCTGCCCCTCCATGACACTCCTTTGTCCTCAGGAAGGTCTCCCTGGCAATGTTAGCATGCTTGTGGACTTTTTCTCACTTGTTGGTCAAGACCACACTTGTTAATGAGATTCCATGGGACTTGTGTGAGTGGTCAAAATCACTTTGCATCTGTTTCATTAACAACTTCACACTTGGAGTCAGGCTTCCTGTGAGTCACAGCTGCCTGGGGATGGTAATCTGAGAAGAACCAGGAAGGACCCACTACTCTTTCCCAAAGACATCTGCACTACCCAGGAGCTGCAGGGCCAGAAACTTTGCCATTTTCAATTTGATTTTTGCAGAGTTAGCTTAAGGTTTTCAGGGAGTTTGGTATTTTGTATTCAGCAAACATATATTAGGCATCCTTCATGCACAGGCATTACTGGAGATATGTGTTGATAACCATAATCTAGGATAAAAACTATAAATGTCTTAAGAGACTTTCAGATAGAAATGCTATAGAAATTCAAAAGAGGAAGTTATTGATCACTTCTGACTCAGAGAATCATTTGGCATTTGAGCTGTGCCTTAAAGGGAGGGTATGATTTGGACCTACCTGAAAAGCATTGTGAAGGCACTGAAATTTGAAAGCTGTTGTCCTATATTTTTAACAGTAAATGTTCTAAAACAAATAAGTGATTTTAGATAAAATTTTTCTATGGCAAGAGAGGTCCGGGACAAGCAAATATTTGAAGTACTTCACAAAGCACTTCAAAGGAAAGGGCACCCAAACAGTGGGAAAGCACAAGCTGGACAAATGAACATCTGTATTCACACTTTTATTTGCACCATGCAAAACTGTGTACAAATGATAGAAACGGATGGCCTCAGTAATGGCTCTGGGGACACTGGGCTGGCCAAAAAGTCTGCATGGTTTTTTCCATAAAATAAAAGACACATTTTTCATTTTTACCAATAGCTTTATTGATTTGGATATTTTGAGTATGTCGGCTGTCTCCCACATGGTATAATGTTGCTTGTTTTCAATTGATGTCTCGATTTGATCGCTATCAACTTCAACTGGCCTACCCAACAATGGAGCATTGTCCAGTGAGAAATCTCCAGCACAGAACTTCACAAACCACTTTGACACATTTGATTGGTCACAGCACCTTCTCCATATACTGCCCAAATCCTTTTTTGCATTTCAATTGTGTTTTCACCTTTCTTGAAATAATAAAGGATAGTATGTCAAAAATGTGTATTTTCTTCCATCCTCAATATTAAAATGGCTACACAAAAATTCCACTTTTGATAAGTTTTTTTTTTTAGATGAGATCAGGCACATTCAGAGCGACATGGCCATAGACAGATAAGTTTTTTTTAATGCACACTGATATGACAGCTGTCACAGTACAATCTAACAAAATTATTTCAAATGAAGTTAAAGACAACTAAGTACTACTAAAGCCATCTTACAGAAAAAAAACAAGTAAACTTTGTGGCCAACCCAATATAACCAATGGAGTTAAGTTCAAACTCCTTCCCAAGAGTAGTAGGAAGCCCAAAGCCCTGACTGTGGAGGCGGGTAGGGGCCTGGGGAGGGATTGCCCTCAGGCTGGGAGTAGAGGCAGGAAAGGTGGACTAGCTATGGCCAACAGTCCAGCTTTCCAGATCTGTCAAAACAAAACCTGCAGGTGCGATGTCACAGAGAATCTGGGGCACAAGGTCAAATCCAGCAGTTCCTTGAGATACTGAGATGGGTCACAGGGACTTT
Source organism: Macrotus californicus (assembly GCA_007922815.1). Lineage (NCBI taxonomy): Eukaryota > Metazoa > Chordata > Mammalia > Chiroptera > Phyllostomidae > Macrotus > Macrotus californicus. The sequence continues at coordinate 22,690 of VMDR010005798.1, read as the reverse complement.
TTATTTTTTAATTTTTTTAAATTTCTAGTTGTGGTAGAAGTATACAAACATAAAATTTCCCATCTTAATTATTTGAAATGTGTAGTTCAATCATCTTCCACACATTCACATTGTTATACAACTTATCTCCACAACTCCACTCATCTTGTAAAACAAGCTTTATACCCATTAAATGACAGCTCCCCATTGCCTGCTACCCTCAGCCCCTGGCAGTCACCATTTTCTTTCTGTGTTGACATATTTGACTACTCTAAGTACCTCATATGAGGGGAACCATGCAGTATTTGTCCTTGTTGTGACCGACTTATTTTACTTAGCATAATGTCTTCAAGTTTCATCCATGCTATAGCCTATGTCAGAGTTTCCTTTCTTCTTAAGGCTGAATAGTATTCCATTGTACATATGTACCAGATATTGTTTATCCATTCATTTGCTGATGGACACTTTCTGCCTATTGTAAATAATGCTGCCATAAACATGGATGTACAGATATCTCTTCATGGCCCTGATTTTCTTGTTACTGTTGTTGACGTTAGTTTAAATAGGTTTCCTTTATTTGCAATGTAAAAAAAAGTTTGAACTAATTTGGACATAGTCCTTATATATAAGTTCATGGTGTAATGGGGAAAACAGACTCACAAGCTAGGTTTAACATGTTGTGTAGATGTTAGGAAGCAATAGAGAGGAGCATAAGGGAGTGCCTGATGGAGCTGAGGAAGGCTTCACAACTAAAGTAATGTTTGAGGTCAGTTCAAGACCCTGATTTCAATTCTTTTGAGTATAGATCCAGAAGTGGAATTACTGAACATATAATAATTCTATTTTTAATTTTTTGAGGAATGACCATACTGTTTTCCATAGCAATTGCACCACTTGACATTACCACCAACAGTGCACAAATGTTGTAATTGCTCTACATTCTGCCACTTCTTGTTATTTTCTGGTTTCTGAAAGTGGCCATCCTAATGGGTATGAGGCAGCAGAGGGACTTACATTGTGCCCAATGGACAAGCCTGCCTGGGAAAGGAGGAACTTATTAGACATGAGAAATGGTGTTGTTTGAGTCCCTTAAAATAACGATACTCCTCAGCAAACTTGAAAACTAAGGCAGAAGGGGGGCTCCCCAGGGAGGGAGGGCACAACAGGCCCACTCTGAAGCTCCTGAAATATGCATGTGCCACCTGGAGACTGAAGCTGTTGCCTTACACCTCAATGGAATAGTTTCAACAGGTATGCAGTTGGCAGCATTGTGGAAGGGGAACATACTGCTCAAAGAAGCAGTTGGTAAGAGGTGAAGGGAAAAATGCCTAAACCCTCCCCTGAGGCCTACTATCCAAGCAAAGGGCGGTGCCACAGGCATTGCCAAAGAAATCCCAACCAATGACTACAGGTGAGCTGCTTCTAAACTGAGCCTAAAATAATCTTCAGGTCACAGAACCAAACTTTCTTAGTGGCACTGGATAGTACAATGAGTCCATCATATTTACTATAAACACTTAAAGAGAGGAAGGTACTGAACACTGATTAGAATACCCTCTGTGAGTGTTTTCTGAAGGGGACAAATTGGTATTAAACTGCTTTTCTGGCCCATTTTGAGAAATCACTAGGATTCTGAGTAAAAACTCCAACCAACAGAAGCGTGACTCCTTTGAATGTAGCTGGGTCTCTTTTTTTGTTGGTATCTCTAAAATCTCCCTGAAATCTTCCCCAAAGGTCACTGCTTTGTTAAACAGGCCACCGTCTCTCAGCCAACTTCAACTCTGTCTACCCATGGCCACATTGTCCAGATACATCAGTGTAATCTGAAATTACAAGCTTCCAAGAAATTCTTCCCCTGGTTCATGTGATATTTTGGGACACAATCTGCTATTTAAAACAGCTGTTGTTGATTTACTTGGGGCACATGCTGATTTTACGTCAAACAGAATGTCACGCAAACTTCTCCAAGGAGTCGTAGGAAAAAAAGAAGAGCATAGAAGATAAGAACAACATTTATAAATGTTTGCCTACATTCAAATACCCTGTGTAGAAGTTTTCAGACACTTTTGGAAATAAAGTGCTTCTTCAACTGACTTCAGATTTCCTATTTCATTGTCCATGCGTCTATGCTTATGTAGGCCAAAGAGAAAAAGAAAAAATCCCCTGTTGTCAGTGAAGCACTAGTAAGGCTGATGGATGAAGGCTTTGATAAATACTGAAATAATAATGAAAAAAAAAGAATTCTTCATTTTCAAAGAGACAGCTTACCTCCTCAAGTCTTGTCTTTTCTGTTCAACCTACCTTCCTCTTGTCCCCTAACCTCAACCACTTCCCATCATCTTATCTTTCCTGAAATTAAACCAAGTTCATCTGGTTTAAAAAAGATTTCTTGTGCACCTAGGTTTATTGAGCACAGACAACACACTGGTCTTTGAGCATGTGGAGCACATGGGATGGGTCTTTTGTTTCCTGTGATAAAGCTTGGAGGGTGTGGACACTTAATAATTCCTAAATAATCAATTAAGTTGAATAAAGAGGGTGGTTAGTGCTCCAGAAAGAATTATCTGAGGGACTCTCTGAGGGACAGTTTGTCTCTCTGTTACCACTGTGCTCTCTCTCCTGCAGAAGGCCACGTAGTCCTGTGGCTCAGCCCTGTGACCATTTCTCTTATCTTTCCATTGGTCATCAATGGTCTCTCACCTTCCAGCCAGTGGGCCTCTTAACTCTGCCTTGAGGTATCTTCTCAGTCTGTGCACCAGGCTCTCAGTTTTGCTTTCTTCAATGTTCTGGGACCATCCCCTCACCCGGCTTACCCTTTTGCCAGCTCACTTTCCTCCATTCTCAAGTTCAATTGCTTCAAGTCCCCAGACTGACACATCTGTGTTTCAGAAAGGTAAACAAAAAAGAAGAAACAGGATTTATTTTTGTATGCTTTTACCAAAAGCCACTTCCAGAGCACATTCAAATAGTTAATTTCCCTTAATATCTATAATACACCGACATATCCAGGACTCCTTAGGGAGTTATAAAGAATCAGCCACTAAACAAACACTAGTACTCAACCTCACTGTGAGAATAAGTAGCACACTGGAGTTAGCCAATACAGCCGACCTGCTCTCACTCCATAAAGAAGACCTGGTCTCCTTATGTATCAAAAGATAACACACCAAAGAAATTTAAAAGATGTGGTGGATTACTAAGATGTAGATAAAGCACCATGGAGCATGTTTCAGTACTTTCAAAAATGCCACAGACTGCACGGCTTATACACAACAGAATTTTTTTCCTCGCAGATCTGGAAGCTAGAAATCCAAGATCAAAGCACCAGCATGGTCACATTCTGGTGAAATCCCTCCTCCTGGCTCATGGCCAGCACCTTCTTCTTCTGTTCTCATGGGTAGAATTGGTGAAGGAGCTCTGTGAGAACTCTTGAAAGCACTCATGAGTGTATTCCCATTATCCTATCCATGAGGGACCCACCCTCATAGCCTAATCACCTCTTAAAGGCCTTGCCCACTAATGCTATCACTTTTGGGGGTCAGGATAACAACCTATAAATCTGGGGAGGTAGTGGAGACACAATCAGACCATCATAGAGTACCTCCCATATGCTGGCCTTATTCTAGGTACTGAAGATCCAACAATAAACTTAAAAAGCTCTTGCCTTTCAGAACCTTACATTTATTTAGAAAGACAAAGAAAAGCAGGTAAAAAAAATAAATAAAAATAAAAAATGTAACTTTAGATACTAATAAATGCTTCAAAGAAGATATTGGGTCAGGGATCCTAGTGAGACAGTAGGGGGAATGGACTGTTTTAGGTAGGATGGCCAGGGAAAGACTCTTCATGCAAAGTCTTTTGAAGATCTGGAAGAGATACTTCAGACTGAGGGAGAGCAATTGCAAGGATTCTGAGGAGGAAATGGCCTGCCTGTTCACAGAACCTAAGAAAGCTCATGTGACCAGAACAGAGGGTGTGATGGGAACAAAAAAGGAAATAAGGTTAGAGAGGTAGGTAGAAGCCAAATTACACGGGACTTGTTATACTAGAGGAGTTGAATTTTACCATAGGTGTGATAGGAACATATTGGAAGATTTCGAATGAGAAGAAACAGGATCTGACTTAGGTTTTAAAAAGATCAGTGAGGCCTGTTGCGTGGAGTTTGGATCGGGGCAGTTTTAAGCAGAGGCGAGAAGATCCATGAGGAGGCTTTTGCGCTGATCCTAGAGAGAAATGATGGTGATACAATAACACTGAGAACTCATCAAATTTGAAGTGTAGTTTGAAGGATGGATAGGATTTGTTGATGGATGAGATCTAGGATATGGATGAAGCAAAAAATTAAAAGGTAACTTGTATAATCTTGACATAAATAACTGGGTAGATTTATTTAATAAGCTAAGTTGGAGAAATGTATTAGATGTTGGAGATGCAACAAGGCACTTTGATGTTTAGAGGAGGTACTGAGCTTGGAGACATGGGATACACATAATATTTAAAGACATGAAACTAGGGGGTATCACCTGAGGATATAGAGAAGACAAAGACCTGAGACATGAACCACAGAGCACCCTAAAATCATGGTCAGAAAGAAGAGGTGAAATCAGCAGAGAACCCAAGAAGTAATGAAGATATAGAATGAATATCAGAAAATTGTGACGGCCTAAGAGCCAAGCAAAGAACATTTCAAAAACAAGAAGTGAAAATGTATGTCAATGTTGAGAGTTCATGAAAGATGAGGTCTGTAAAGTGGTCCCTAGATTTGGCAATAGAGAAGTCATTGATGATTTACCAGGATGGTTTCAAAGGAGTGGTGAGGACAAAACCCAAGGGAATGAGTTAAAAAGAGATTCAAAGGCAAGCATGTAGAAACAGAGTACAGACAACTCTATTGGATTGTTTTGTCATTAAGATAGACAGTGGAAGTAGACAGTAGATGGAGGGAGACATGAGACTTGGGGTCAAAGTTTTTTTGTCTTTGTAATTTGTTTTAAGATGGAAAATATTGAGCATATATGCCTGTGATCAGGTAGAGAAGAGAAAGTTAATAGATGCTATAGAATGAATGTTTATATCTTTCAGAAAGTCGTATGTTGAAGCCCTAATCCCCGATGTGGTAGTATTGGGAGGTGGGCCCTCTGGGAGGCGATTAAGTCATGAGGGTAGAGCCCGTATGAATGAGATTAGTGCCCTCATAAGAGGAGACATGAAATTCCTCTTTCTGAAAGCAACCAGAGGTGACCTCTGAAAATTGTTTGCTATTCACTTGACCCAGGAAACCGCACAAAGTCATGCAAATCAAGAGGTTCAAATCTCTGTGTTCTTTTTAAGAATGATTGTGAAACTGCCCATGGCATCAAGGGTATGCATATTTGACAAGCCACCAAGTACCTAAAGGATGTTACTTTACAGAAGCAACATGTGCCATTCCATCATTACAATGGTGGAGCTGGTAGATGTGCTTAGTCCAAACAGTGGGCTAACAGTGTGTCCAGGATTGGTAGCCCCAAAACAGTGCTGACTTTTTGCTGCACATGCTTAAAAATGCAGACAGTAATGCCGAACTTAAGGGTTTAGATGTAGATTCTCTGGTCATTGAGCACATCCAGGTGAACAAAGCTCCCAAGATGTGGTGCAGAACTTACAGAGCTCCTGGGCGGGTTAACCCACACACGAGGTCTCCCTGCCACATTGAGATGATCCTCACGGAAAAAGAGCAGATTGTGCCTAAACCAGAGAAGGTTGCGCAGAAGAAAAAGATATCCCAGACGAAGCTGAAAAAACAAAAACTTATATTTATGACCCGGGAGTAAATTCAGCATAAAATAAATACTAATAAAAGTAAAAGGAGAGAGAGAGGGAGAATAGAAATGCTCTCTCTCAGCCATATGAGGACACAGCAAGGCATCCATCTGCAAACCAGGAAGACAGTTCCCAGCAGGAACCAAATCTGCATGCGCCTTGACCTCGGACATCCCAGCCTCCAGACCATGAGAAACCAATGTCTGCTGTTCAAGCCACCCAGTCGGTATTTTTGTAACAGCAACTCCAACTGCCTATAACAACACAGGATGGAAAACGAAGCGTTGCTGGTGTTAATGTGAAAGAGGATGGGCTCCAGTTCCTGAATGGATAGAGGAGTTGCTATGGATGGTCCCTTTGAGAGGACCAATTTGTCAAAACTAAGTGCTTTCTTCCAGAATAAATGTACTAATTCCTTCCATTTTTTCTTTTCTAATAAACACAACCCTGTGGGTTATATATGGAAGATAGGTATTATTTCTTTCACCTTTCATACAGCAGGAAGCTGAGACAATATGGTTCAGCAACTTGTCTGAAGTTGGACAGCTAATACCAGTGTCAGAGCCAGGAGGACACACACTCCAAGATTCTGGGGCCCCACTGTGATCCTTTCTGCTTTTCTACACAGCACGTGCATCAGTGACATGCAATGGATATGCCACTCTCGGGGGACAATTCAAAGCCACTGGTTTAATATCTTGTGGAAATTAAATAAGGCAAACTTTTGACTTATTTGACAAATTCATTTAAAATGAGTATTTCCAACTTTGAACTGCACCTGTCTTTTCCCCAATCAGCCTCACCCAGAGACTCAGAGCTGACAGATGGTCATAACAACTTATCAAGGGAGCACTCTTATCCCTTCTCTTCTGCCAGTCCTTCCAGATGCATTTCTTCTCAAATGGTAGTCTTATCAAGGATATAGTTTATTCTGCTAGCAAACAGCCAAGGGACAGACTAGAAACATATTAGACAGCAGGGGAAAGATGGCCTGGAATTACCACTTTGTTGGGCCTGATGCTCAAATGCATAATTAACAGTGACAATTGTTCTGGGTTGGGCACAGTCCCAGCTGGTCAGACCACAGCATAGTCTCCAGTACTTAAATCTGGGCATTTGCAATTCTTCTTCCCTCAATATAAATTAAGGAGTTGGAAGCTTTCCCTCTTAAACAGATTTTCCTTCCTCCACCCCCTCTCCATTTCTACTACCACCTAGCTTGCCCTTTTAAAATATGCTCAGATTCTCCCAAGGATAAATCCAGAGTGAGAGACAAAGAGGATATGAATCTGAAAGGTAGTGTTTGCTGTTTTGCCACATCTGCATGAGATTCCACAGCTGGCACTGACTCCTAGAGCTTACCAGAGTGACTAATGAATCGCATGGCCCCCAGTTCTAAATGTGCCTGTGAAAATGTTCAGGGATTTGATCACAACTTTTGAAAATCAAGAATGAGAGGTGTGAGAGTTCTCAGACATCAGCTAGCTCTTCTCTTGCCAAGTCTGGATTTTCCCTTCTGGATAAGATTCCCGCCTATGCTTTAGCTAGCTTTGTTTTAAATATCTTAAATGATGGCATTCACTCCTCTTTCCACTGAAAGACTATTTCACATTTCAGTGTGTCTTATCACCAAACTGTGTTTTCCAGAAAGTTGCCTGAAATTCATCTTTTGTGAATTTCTTAACATAACTCACATTTATTCACGTTGGCAACTTACCTGCAAGCAGCCTCTCTTTTATTGGCAACTAAGCAAGTACATCTACAAATGAAAGACCATCAGCCAATCACTTCCTTCTACTTCTTCTTCCTGTGGGATAGATTAGCATGCTGAGAAGCTCTGAGCACTGAAGAACCAGTGGTGTTCTGAGCCTTTTGCTCTGTCTCTTCAATTATCATCCCATTACTCTCAGCCACTACCCTGGCTGTTCCCAGGTACCAGGCTTGTCAGGGAACGCAGTCCAGGGACTCAGCCATCAACATAACACCTTACTAGCACTGATTTCCTCCCTGGCCCTGACCACGGCAGGATGCTGAACAAATTCCACAGTCACTGCTTACAGAGCCGGGGCAGTCAGCAGAGGGTAGACATTGCAAAGACAGTCGAGGTAAAAGACTGCACCCACCTCCCTCTCGTGGCTCCGTGGTCCCATTGCCGCAGTGTCTTATCCATGCGCGTTCCAGCACCTCTCCACTCAGACTCACTGAGGCTTTTCCTTCAGCCCATCCTCCTCAGTCTCATCGCGACATTTGGCCCCTTTGCTCTTTACTTCCAAAGTTCCTCTGTTCCTACTCCTCTTTCTTTTTCTACCTCACAGCTCTCATTTGGACCCTTGCCGCACATTTCTCCACCTGAGATGTATTAATCACTTTCATCCTTTTCTCTTTGACAAAGACAACCCCGTGGGCTGTATAACACAGATATTATTTCTTCCACCTTTTCACGCGTGAGGAAGCTAAGACAACGTGGTTAAGTGACTTGTCTGAAGTCGAGCAGCTCATCTCGCTAACAGAGCGGGACTTATACCCTGCGTTTCCACCCAGCGCGCGTGTCAGTGACGCAGGCCGGAAACAGGCTTTGCTCTTGACTCCTCTGTTTTTCTAGGGAGGTGCTTCGAGCCTAAATATATTTATCTTATATGCCATAAAACATCAACCTTCCGCCTGGCCGGGTGGTTCAGTGGGTTGGAGTGACAACCCGGACACCAAAAGGTTGCAGGTTTGATCCCCTGTCAGGGCACATCCTCAGGTTGTGGATTCTATCCCTAGTTGGGATTCGTATGAGTGGCGGCCGATCCATGTTTCTCCCTCACATCAGTTTCTCTCTCTCTCTCTCTCTCTCTCTCTCTCTCTCTCTCTCTCTCTCTCTTCCTCCCTCCCTTCCTCTTTCTCTGAAATCAGTAAACATATCCTTGCGTAAGGATTAAAAACAAAAAAGAATCAATCTCCCAACTTTCCTTTCTGTAAGAATTGTGTACCTTGGATGTTATTTTAAATAATTAAAAACAAAGGAACATTTCTTGCAAAGTTAAATTTTTTCACTTTGTATTTGGGCCAAATGTGCTTCACTGTCTAGAAATGCTTTAAGTACATTATATGATGACTGGAAAGCAATTTAATCAAATTTACATTTTGAATCCAAGAAAGTGCCATTAGGCTAAAGATTTATAAAGACAAATTTTAGTTTGCTCAGTTCTTGTTTGAACGAAACATCCACCCAGCCGCAATCAAACAAAAAGCTTCTTTTATCTTCATGAACTGATGTCACTTGAGTGATTCTGTTTAGAATCCACAGGACTAGAGAGAAAAAAAAATCAGTGACTGGAAAGTGAACAAGATCAGAAGGATGTGACTAACATACCTGCGTACTGCGTACTAAATCGCTTTGAATTTCCGCACAATATGAGCTATGGTCGGCTTCCATTCCACACTCTGAGAGTTTTTGCTTCACTACTCTGGTTTAATTTCTAAAAAAGACACAGGGTTTCACAGTTATGGCCAACTGCTTATCCCAGGCAAATTAAATTAAGCCGCTGGCATGCAACTAAAAGTTTGTTTCACCTAATTGAGCAGCTAATGGGTATGGATGAATTTGAGGTACAGATAAAAATATTGTTTTCAAAGAGCCTTCTGATTAGCATGCTCTGGAATGGGCAAAGAAAAATATTTATGCAGCCATTTTCATAAGCATGTTCAAATTCATTTGTTAGGCTCCAGGGAAGACTTCAGAGGGCTTTGTCCCAACCTGAGGTGAGGGGATGCATTTACTGCCAAAGGGGGCTGAACCCCTCCACCGAGGACATCTGACGTTCTGCCGTGCTCAACGCTGCCTGTGCAAAATGTGCTCTTCCCCTTGACAGCTTGTGTCTTCACCCAAGACTGAGTGGGTCTTCCCTCATTCTGATGAAAGTCCATTGTTTCATCTAATGAATGGCCTCAGCTAACAAATGGCCCTAGGGTCACTGTGCCACTAAATCAATGGTTAGTGGGATGGAGCAGCAAAGAAACAAATAGTTGGGGAGGATTCTGTGAAATACTAACATTCCAGAACTTGTTGCATTAGTTCCTTATCACTTTGCTGTGTTTGCTTTTGTCTAAATGTCAGGGCCAATGGCCATTTCTCCGTATGAATCTCCTGCAATTAACAACAGAACAAATATATGTATTATTTTCCACATCTTACAATCATAAAAAAAGCCAAAAGAAAAAATGCTTATCCAATTTACATGCCATGTTAAAGTCAAACAAAACTTTAAAGGTAGCGGTTTTAATTGGCAGCTATTACTGCGACACATTTGCTTCAGACTCCATCTGTTTATACTCTCCATACATGAGCTCTGAGGGTTTTATGCCCGTTGGTTTACTTCACTTTTGGGTTCTTGTGTTTTTTTTTTAGATCTCCTGACCATTTACAACAAAGTACTGTGGGTAGAGATGAGGATAACACAAGGCACACAGAATATGTCCCAGAAGCTACATCCCCTGAAAAATGAAGTCAGGTCACCATGGGGATAATTCTCCAGCAAATGCATGCCTTGCTGGCCCCCATGCATTTACTTCATTTGGTCCATAGGTGAACTTGTCACATTACATTTACAAGGAGAAACAAACCTTAATGCTTCAGGGAATCCCTGAAACTTCAGTGAGCTCCTGCTAGAAGTGTTCTGGACAGAAGTAATCTGTTTTCCATACCTGTGTCCAGAACTGATTGTCAAAGGCAAAAATAACCAGTTTAGTATAAATTGGCCCCTCTTTTGCTAAGTTAGGAGCACAGCATGTAGCAAAGGTTTTCAGATACCAAAACTGGTACAAAATTCAGTTGAATGATATCCTTCACCCCCACCCAAATCCATATATTGAAGTCCTAACCCCAAGTACGTTAGAATGTGACCGTATATGGAGACAGGCTCTTTACCTCTGTAATCGACTTTAAATGAGGACACTGGTATGAGCTCTAATCTGATATGGCTGGTATCCTTATAAAAAAGGGGACTTGGAGACAAACACACACAGAGGGAGGACAGTGTGAAGACAGGGAGAAGACAGCCATCTACCAGCCAAGGACAGAGACCTGGAACATACCCTTCCCTCACAGCCTTCAGAAGCAACCTCTCCTATCAACATCTTGATTTGGGGATCTCAGCTTCCAGGGCTCTGAGACAATAAATATCCGTTTGTTAAGCCACCCACTTCGTGGTGCCTTGTTATGGAAACTCCGGTAAACTAACACAGATACTCATTGAATTATCCATTTCCCGTACTCATTTAATAAATAATGAGGATGGACCAGAAAGGCTTCCACATCTACCAGTAAAAATCCCTCACTCTCACTATTGAGCAATCTTTAAAAAATAAATTCTGGTTTTTCTAGGCCACTCATCAATCTGCCTCAGATTGAATTCATTCTTATTCCTGGCTTCAGTTAGAAAATTTCACTTTACCACTTTCAGACTGGGGAACTTTTCTTTCTACAAACTAACACTCAGCCAGCCATCTCTCTCCACACTGAGATCAAGATTCCAATTATATTTTCTCCTTCATGCAAAAGTAACAGATGCTGATTGTCCGTCATTTTGTTGTTCACTTGCTATATCAAAATGCATAACAAATATAAGCTTCCCTGTATGTAACATATGTAAAACTGTGAGACACACACACACACACACACACACACATCAACCTGCTTTTCCCCTTTCCACAAATTCTAGCTACATACCCTGAAGTGGTCCACTATGAAGGTCACAGGGAGTGCTCTCACCCGGAATGAGAGCGGGATGAAGAGAGGCAAGAACTTAAAATGTATTTACCATCTACTACACATATATAATGTTAACACGTATATTATCTTACTACGACAACCCTGTGAGGTACGCATTATAACTTCTACAGGTAAAAGAAACTGAACTCAGAGTGGTAACGGTCTCTCACATTTGAGTGTCCTGGAAGGGACAGACACCTTCCTCTTTTCCCAAGCCTTCACTGCAGTCACACCCACGCACACATATCCAGGTTTCCTCCTCAATCAGAGAAACTTCTCAAAGGCCCAGAAAAAGCAGCACTGTTCAGTCCTCATCGACATTTTCTGTGGCAGGGCCATTAACTGGGGCCAGGAGCACCTGGAAGCGGGAGGGCTTTGCTTCCCACCTGTCGGAACTCGGCCCACATACCATCCATCCATCTCACAGGCCCAGAAACTGGTTAACGAAGCCAATTTGGATCAGTGGAGATTTCTGTTAGGCTGTTCTCCAAGACCTCAAAAATGGCCGGGAAATGTGCCCATTTTTGGCCAGGAGTCCAGTGCTGATTGTGGTTGTATTTTTAAAGAAATTTCTCTAACACTTTTAGGTTAGATCTTTTGAAAACTCTGAGTTATTCAAATCAATTCAATAAGAATTTATTGAGCAACTGTTCTGTGCCAGGTATAGCAGGAATATAAAAGGACGGGTAAGATACTGCTCCAGGTATTTGAGGAAGTAGGAGGGTACAATGAACCCACAAATAATGCTAAGAGGAGAGGCAAAGAATAGAGCCATAAAGGAGTACAGATAAAGAACTACAGGAATTCAGACAAAAGAGATATCACTTCTGGTTGGGAAAAATCAGAGAAGACACTATGGATAAGGAACTAGCATTTGATACAGACCTCTAGTAATCCATTCAGTCAATCAGTATTTGGAGAACATCTATGTGCTAAAAGTTAGAGATACAAGAGGGACACAATCCCTGGCTCAAGGAATCTGCATTCTAGTGAGGAATTAGACAATGAGCGACTAAACAAATCAGTTATAGCCTTTTATGAACACTACAAATTGAATGAGCACAATGACCTGATAGTATTAACTGTGGTAGGTGGTGCTGGTGGTGGGGAAGGTACCTACTTTGACAAAGGGGTGAAGGAAGGTCTTGCTAAGGAAGTGATCTTTAGTGGAGATCTGGGAAATGAGGAAGAACCAGCCATTTGAAAAGCAGGTTGAAATGGTCAAGATGCTGTGAGCAATAAGTGAAAAGTTCCTAAGAAATGAGTTTTGGATTATAAAGCAAGACTCAGAAGATTGCTGTGTCTAGAGAAAGGGAGCAATGGGCAGGCCAGTTTGAGAAGAGGCTGGAGAAGAAACTGGGGTTCAGGCCCTGCAAGGTGTTTGGTCATGGGGAGGAGTCTGGATGTTCTCCTAGTTGCAGCAGGACCTTCAAAGGGTTTTAAACTGGACAGGAGCACGAGGCCAAATTGCTTTTGAAAAGGGAAGTCAAGTCAGAGTACCACTTGGAGAATGGGCTGGAGCTGGGGGATGAAGTAGGACGACTGTAACAATGGCCCATTGCGACAATGTGTTTTACACAAGGGTGAAGCTGGAAGATGCAAAGGATACATTTAAGAGATATTTACAAAGAAGAAACAAAAAGAATTTACAGGTCATTTAAGTAGACAAAACCACATGAGCAAAGATTCAGAGTAGAAAAATGGTAGGTCTATGGGAGCTTCAGTGTGGCTAGACCATCGTAGCTCTTCTTGGCAACAGTCCTGAGGCATGGAATAGCATTATCCCCACTTCTTCGGTCCAGCTTTATTTCCCACACCCTCCCCCAGACGTTTGTAATTGACATCACTCCCCAGTCTGGCACAACAGCGCCCTCTCTGGTGAGAGCGATGACTCGAAAGAGCAGTGGGATCAGCTCAGATAACGTGTCAGCTGGTGCTTTTACAGTGGTTGGACCCTACTTCAGCAGCAGGCCCCAACCACTCCAAAAGCACCAACTAACTTGTTATCCGAGCTAATCCCACGGCTCTTTCCAGTCATCACTCCAATTTATTGCAACTGGTCACAGAACCTGATTACCACCCTAAGAGCAATGCCTTAAAAGTACTGGGAACTGCCTGATTAGAGGCGAGTTAAGAAAGCAAGGCTAGGAAAAGAGAGAAGACTGATTATCTGACTCCCTGTTTGTGAGAAAGAACCTATATTTTCTATTCATAGCTCATGAAATATTTAACACAGTGTTTTGTGCATAGTAGGTGACCATTCTCTCTTAAAGTTAGGGAAGCTGAAGAAGTCTATCTGGAAACAGAATTAGCTAGCAGTGGGAAAGTCCAGTGCCCTGTGAGACAATGAAGTGGATGATGCCTAGTTCTCCAGGAATAAAATAAGGGGGGGGGCTTTAAGGAGAGGGTAAGGATGAGCTTGGACTAGGCTGCCCACATATTTCAGGGACAGGAAGGAGAGGATGTGAGTAGATAAAAGGGCTTAAAAGGAACGGAGAGGATGGAGAGATTTAGAGAGGAAATGGAGAGAGCAGAGTTTCTAGTGTGTTGCCTGCTGTGTTAGTCGGGGTTCTCCAAAGAAACAGAACCAAAGGGACAATATATATATAAAGATATTCATGAAAAGGAATTGGCCTACGTTATTATGGAGGCTGACAAGTTCCGAGATCAGCAGGGTGAGTCGGCAATCCGGGGACTGGGGAGAGCCAATGGTGTAGTTACAGTCCATGTCCGAAGGCCTGAGAACAGAAAAACCAAGGACATAGGTTCCCATCTCAAGGCCAGCAGGGTCAAGACCCAGGAAGGGCTCACGTTTCAGTTCGAGTCCAAAGGCAGTATAAAGCCAATGTCCCAGTTCAAAGGCATTCAGGTAAAAACAATTCTCTCTTGCCTGGGGAAAGGTCAGCTTTGTGTTCTGTTCAGACCTTCAGCCGACTGGATGAGGCCCACCAATATTAGGGAGAGCAATCTGCTTTGCTCAGTCTACCAGTTTATATGTTAATCTCACCCCAAATCACCCTCCCAGAAACACCTAGGATAATGTTTGGCCAAATATCAGGGCACCCCATGACCATGTCAGGGTAACACATAAAGTTAGCCATTGCACCTGTGCAATAGCCATTTCTTCCTATTTTTACCCCGTGACTCGGTTTTTCTTTAGGACACTACCCCTTGTCCACACTCAATCTATATAGGTGGGCTAAGGCTGATCCCAGCCCGGAACTTCTAGCAATGAGCAGTGAGAGCATCCCAACCCCCTGGAAAGAATGACAGTTCTGAGAGAGACCAATGAGTCTCAGGCCCTAGAACTTTGTTTATAAACTGTTAGGAAAGAGGAAAATAAAATGAAACAAGAAGCTTTCTGATGGGTTAATACATGGGTAGGACAGAGGGCAGGAACAGCTGGGGACCACTATATGGAAAGGACCTAAGAATGTTGCCGATGTGGAAGAACAGAGCTGAAAGATAAGCAGGGCAGGAAGGGAGGGAGGGAGGGAGGGACAAAGAGAGAGAGAGAGGGAGAAAGAGAAATGGAGTCCTGGTGACATGGGAAGAATTGGAGAAGGGAAAATGGAGCCCCTGACTCAACTTTGCCTGGACTTTTTAGTTTCATGAGTCACATGAGTTCGTTGCTTAAATTTCATTCTGTGCTTAAGCTGACTTAAGGTAAGCCCTCCTCTTTTGTAAGCAATGAGTCCTGACAGATCGCTGTGAGCACAGTACGCTCAGAGAATAAGCCAAGGGAACGGGCCTCCCTTATCTAAGGAGCAACAGCAAGCAGCTGACAGCTCAGCTTTCCGAATGGTTCTTTTGAACTAAGTTACAACATTGCTGAAGGCAGATGAGTGAGCTGGACTTAGCTCCTGAGGCTGAAGCTAAATCTATCTACCACTAATGTCACACTATTAACTGGAAATGACTCCATCCCTGAAATTCCATCACTTTGACAATAAAAATCACCTGGTGTCATTTAATATGACCATATGCAGTGTACTGTCAGGCTGGGATTGGGAAGAGGGCAAAAGGGTTTAAAATCCCATTCCTATTGCTCTGAGTGATGGGAGCAGAATTGGAGACCTCAGCTGGCTCCAGGCGGAAGTGAGAAGTCCGGGCTGGGACTCTCTTGACATCAGCAAGAGGTGGAATAGGAATCCCTGAACTCTCCTTCCCTCCATGGGCACAATGATTGAACGGCAGCACATGGATCAATAACACCCTCTGTGAAAAACAGGGAAACTAGTTGAGAGATTCAGGCATCCCGGGCAAGTGCAAATCCAGCCGCATCAAAACCAGTGGGAAAGATAAAGGACCCTCTCTCCCCATAACCCTCACCCCTAGTATAGCGCCATACGATCAAGAGGGAACCCTCAGCTCCAAGTTACTCCCTAAGGAGCAAAGGAGTTGGACCACACATCTAATGTCCCAGCTTTTCTGAGTGCTACCCAAGGGACTGGCTTGTATCTTACCTGCCTCAAAGAGTTGGCAGGGCCACATTTGCCAGGCCCTGGGGCTCTTTGTCATAGTGACCCAAAAGTGCCTTGGAAGCACAGGGAGCAGGGAACTCATTTCCCACTTGTAGGGATGTAATCAAGGATATTTTCCACACTAGAAGTCTCCCTATCAGGGGAGCAGTATTTCTCCTTAGAACAAATAATAATTTCTATTGCTTAACCTGGGAATCTTGTAATTGGTCAGATTTTTCCTCTTTGTTTTGACCAGTAGAATGCTTAGAACCAATGTGTGGTCTCTTCTAACATAATTCTAGTTCATTATGACAATCACTTCATATCCTAACTTGACCCCTGCATTTATCTGATTTTTAAAAAATTTCTCATTTTCATTCCACTGTGCTATGTTACCTTTGTCTAAAATATTCCGAAGTCTTTAGTAATAAAGTGTGTATAAATACGAGTATATTATGTACATATATATCTTAGAAAGTAACTTTTCACTTAAAATAAGGTTCTGAAAAAATGATAATTCAAGCATAGATAGTAATTCTTTTATAGTAACCCTTGAATCTAATTTAAATAATAAAAGTATGTACTGCTTCAAGAAAATTTCAGGTAGATCAGTAAGACAAAACAAATAGCCGAGAAGCCAGTTCTAGTACAGTCTGCTTGTAATTTAGTGGAAGGTAAATGTAGCGTCACGACTCAACAGGGGAAAGTATGAATATTCAGCAAATAGTGCTGGGTAATTAGATCACTCTTTCCAAAAAAAGTTTACCTTAAATAAAACTTCTGATAGCTTAAAGAGGGAAATGTTAAAAATTAACCTCAAACTAATGAGAAGAAAAAGCGTGCCTTTTAAAGAATTAACAATGTGCTCTGACCAGGCGGCTCAGCTGGTTGGAGTACTGTGCCATATACCAAAGGCTGTAGGTTCGATTCCCAGTCAGGGCACTTGCCTAGGTTGCAGGTTTGATCCTCAGTATGGGAGGCAACCCATCGATGCTTCTCTCTCACATCAGTGTTTCTCTCTGTCTCTCTGTCTCTCAAATCAATAAACACATTCTTGAGTGAGGGTAAAAAAAAAATAGAATTAACCAATGTAAGAATCAAAACAGAAAAGGGCAGTGGAATTGGTCATAAAATGAAAAACATTTTTTATATCAAAAAAACCCATAATCTTAAATGGTAAGTAATATACTGGGAGCCATTTGGTATGAAATATGCTAGTTCAATACATCGTACATCTTTAACATGTCAAGAAAAACCATGAAAAGGGCTAACATGGTTATAAAAGTGGGCCAAGAGCTATAAGAAACAATTCAGAATAAGGAAAAACACAAAGAGCCACTGAGTACAATCTATTAATACTCTTGTCTCTGTAATCTCAGTTTTCAGGATCTTACCTAAGGAAACAGTCCATGGTGTGTCTAAGATACCTGTTGTCAGGATTTAGATCAAACAAGTGAATTGTGGAAAACGGAATATCCCACATGTCTAACAATAAAAAGAAGATCAAGTAAATTTCAAAGATAATGTAGCAAAACGGGAAAAAAATCATAGAACTATTTCAAAACAAACTTTTACAAACCAATAATTTTCAAAATAATTTTCAAATGCTAAAAGATATGATTACAAGGCTATGTATGTAAAGAACTACAATAAAATAGTAAGTAGTAGGAACGCAAGTAATAATTCATAAAGTAGCTTTCTTTTTTTTTCTCTGTCATCTACAAGGAGTATATGTTAACTTTACGGGCAACACCAAAACTCTGTAAATAGAGAGGAATTTAAAATAAAAATAAAGAAAATTCATTTCCTTCATATACTTCTTCGGAGAAAAAGAGAAAGAAGAAAATAAATACATCTAACAGGAGTCTATTTAAGCCTCCTATTTCCAAAGCAGCTTCAGGAAAGCTGGTCTCTCAAACTTCCATCCTTTATTGAGAAACACAGCCATTGCAAGGGGCTCACACAGCCTGACTGCTCCCCTGCAGCTGCTTGAGGTAGGGGGTAGGGCAGCAGCAACCTCGCCTTCACAGACACTCAGTTCCCAGGCCCTGCAGACTTTTCCAGCCGGGCCAACCTCACTGTATCAGACCAAATACTGAGTTGCTGCTCAGTGTGGGCCTGGCGAACAGAGACCCTGCGGGGTGTGTGGCACAGAGAAAAGAGCCGGTGCTTGAGCATCTTACAAGTCCGGGTGCCCGCCAGGCCCCCCTCCTCCCTGTATCCTAGTGGGGCGACCACAGCAAAACCACTCAGCCTCCTTGAGTCTGTGTTTCCTCAGCCATAAAATAGAGATTACAGTCTCTACCTCACAGTGCTGTGAGCAGAGCTTCCATACAGCTGTATGGGGATGAAAATACTGAGGTTCTTTAGTAAGCTGGCAAGTAATCATTGCCCAAGACCCCACAGTGTTCCCTATGGCCCTCACTTGGGGTTGTCAGTGACCCTCCAACTAAAGACACAGCAGAGCCTCCAGGTTTCTGCACCAGCATTGCTCCAGGTTGCCATTGAAAGCATCCATGAAGGTGCCTTCTCAGTTGTTAAATGTTTGGAATATCATTCCAGGTTGTGGGAATCAAACAGGAACGAAGCGATTCATATTGGTGAGATCATAGACTGTAAAGACTTGGAGCTTTTTAAAAGAAGCATATGCTTGTAGTAACCTATTCAGGTCAATAGGATATTTTTGCTGCTTAGGACCAAGATACCTCCCCTAAAAAATTAAAGAAGACTTGAGGAGAAGGTAAAAGAACAGTGAACAGTGTGACCCAAAAGTAACTCTCCTGGCCTGAAAGCGTGGCCTAACCCACGTTCAGAGTAGTCCAATCACCAGAAGTGACTTTCTTTAGCCTCATTACTTGTATATGAAGAACAGAACTAGTTTTTTTTTAACAATAAAAATAGTATTTCTGCAGAGAAAGAACATGGCCTGAGATTTTAATAGGTTATCTGAGTGTTTTTGACACTCATAAAGTTTAAGAATCAAACTTCTGGCTTATATTGCTTCAGGGCTGGGCTGCCAACTCTTCAGAAAGCAGAAGCTCTAAGAAAAAGAGAAACACCTTAATTTATGATTCTGGTCTTTTCTTGAGGGCGTTTTGTCCATTCCTTAGAAAAGACAGGCCAAGGCCAGTCTGCTCAAAGATGTTTCATAGGAATGATCACTAATTCTTGTAGACACCCCTCATGAAGAACACAGACACTCTTACCCTGCTCCAAAACGTGGGTTTTTTTTTGCCTTTTTATGAAATAATATTAAGAAACCTCTAGATAACTGATAATCTAACACAAACATGTTAAGAAAAAAATCATCTAAATTTTCTAGAAATATGTATATTGGTGCTATTGATACTACTGCAAATACGATATACAAGAATTACTTCTTTCTTGTTCTTGATTAACATGCTACAAAAAATGAGGTTCGATGTTAAACTGGGCAGCTTCTGGGGTATCGTGGTTAGAATGAGGATTATACTAACCTAAGTGCATTGAAATGGGATAGAATTCAGGTATGTTTTTGCTTATGTTAAATTTCCTATTAAAAAAATATAACTGTCTTAACGTTGTATGTTCTATTTATGCTCAGTCCTTAGAAAGTCTTGGGGGAAAGAGAACAATTCAAATTCTTGTGCCCAGGTCTTTCTTTCTTTCTTTTTCTTTTTTTTTTTTTTTGACACTTAATTCGAACACCTGTTACACTGATTTAGAAACCTCATACTCAGAAGGCTCCAGTGCCCGGAAAGACAAACTCATGAACTATTACTGTTTTTGTTTTTCTGCAGGATCAGAAAACCTTCTGAACCTCATAACCAGACTTTGGATGAGGGCAACCTGCTCTTTTCACAGGTGTTCTTGTTTGTGACAAAGGGCAAATTAAGTCTCCAAAAAGACTCATCTGCTAGTTTTTTCTGATGACTTCTATTTCAAGGTCTTCTCTCCCTAATTAGCTTCCCCAAATGGACTGTTTAATGCATAAGTAATCTTGAACTTGCTCTTTTCTCTGACTGAAGAGAAAATTGTACTTCATTTTGTTGGGCTATGGTGCTTATGTTGCACATTTATCAGCGAGTGATATTTTAGAATTCTAGATGGCAGCTGTTCAGAGTTTCTTCATCGGCAATATTAGGGTGGAAATTACTAATGGTGAATATATAAACTCTCTTTAATATGTAATCTAATCAAAATTGTTCTAAATATTTAGCTTCTAAAATTCAAATTATTTTACAATGTATATTAGTCTAATGTGAACAAGAAACACTCTTTTTAGGATCTAGAGGAAAGCTGAAAACATTCACAACGTGGATCACATAGCCAATAAAGCATTGGTAACAATACGACTCAGTCCGGCAATTTTACTCTCTTCCTCGCTCTGCACCTTTATCATTTTAATCCATTTCCAATATTTTCTTTTCAACAGGAAGTAAAATACTCAAAAAATTTTAGTCTGAAGAAATGGTTGTGCTTGCTTTGTGTCATTTCATCAAAATCATTTTTAAAAGCTTGTTTTTGTTTGTTCTACTGCAAATAAAGAAGAGGCACAGAATATTTGCATACAGGCTGAAATACAACTGGCAAATAGTGTTCACAACATGATTCCCCTCAGCATTCGACACACTTTTATGAAGGCAACACACAGTATCTGTTCTGTCCCTACAAGCAGGGAGAGTCCTCTTGAAGACAGCAGGGACCTGTGGAAAGGGTGGCTGGTAAGTACCGAGAGGATGTCGGGAAATGCTCCCCATCTTCCTGTTCTAAAGTTATAACCCTTACCTTTCATAGACGCCACAGAATGGATAATGGTATAAAATAGGTGCTGTGGGGTTGACTTTGCAGAAGGAGGAGGCATGTATCAAGTGGAAGAGGGGAAGAGAAAGTTCCAGACATAAGGAAACACAGAGGGGGATGAGTGCTCAGAGGTTATGTGCCTGATGCCTCACCCCCAGGTGTGCAGACCTGTTTCCACCAAATGAAACAGGAAGATAGAATGGGGGTCAGTCTCAGTTTAGGCTGAGGCTCTAAGACAACAGGTAGAAACTGCTCCCACATTCCAAAATGATGCACAGGACTACCTCTACAAGACTTGTGATTGGACATGGTCCAAATCCAGTCCTGCCTTTTGCAAAAGAAGGGCATAGTTTGCCCTCACCAGTGTGGTTCAGTTGGCTGGGCATGACTGCACAAAGCAGTGTTGCTGGTTCGATGCCTGGTTAGGGGACATGCCTGGGTTGTGGGTTCGGTCCCCGGTCCGGGCGCATGTGATCTCCGCTTTGGACACATATGGGAGGCAACCAGTCGATGTTTCTCTCTTACATTGATGTTTCTCTCCCTCTCTTCTATGCTCTCTAAAAATAAATAATAAAAATCTTTTTAAAATAATGGAATGGTTGAAATTAAATATCTGGAAAATAGCAATTAAAGGAAAATTACTTTAGAGAGACTTGTTATCACACTAAGGCTCACTCTTTCCTGTGCCCCATGCCCTCCCCAACCCCAAGAAGTTCCCTATGTGGTCAAGAATGCTGGTGTAGAGGGTTCCAAAGTTGTACAACCTGATTAAAAACAAACTCTCTTTATTCCCTATTTGCTATCCAAAGATGCTTCAGTCTTGGGCCAAAATTTGATCTCTCTCTAACTATTGTTCTACCCTCATTTCTTTAGCTCATCCTGCTCAGCTTGGCATCTAGACATAAAGTACACTTGTGTGTGGCACATACAGTCGTGAAATGTCCTCAGGGCCATTTATTATTCTCTGGATCCTTGCTGGTCTCCGACGTGTTGTAGCTTGTTTGTTCTGGTGCCCGGGTAACAGGGGTGGCATCAACTGAAGTGTGCTTTCCCCCCACACGGGTCTTTGAAACGCCCTGCTGGCACCTTCTGCTGGAGTCACGGCTCCAGGAGCAAGGGCACACCTGTGATGTCTTCTTTCTAACCCTAGCCACCCATGCTCCCCTTCCCCCCCGTGCCGGCCCACTGCTTGTTTCACTTCCCGTCCCTGCCAGGGGATAGCATATGGTAGGATATGAAGAAACAGGGTGGCATCTAAAGCTCAGCCCTCCAGACACGTCCCTCAGCCATCTCTAAAGTCCTGTCTGGCACTGTTAGATGTAGCGTCGTGCCAGCAGTGGGAAGGCTCTGAAATGTATATCAGGAGAAGCCTACTGTTCTGGAACATGTTTCTACCACATACTCCAGCAAAGTACAATGCCAAGGAGGCCAGACAGCTGGGATATTCATGTCTGATGACTTGTACTTCTCTTCCTTTCCCCTCTCAGAAATAGAAAGGGTTTTCCCTGTTTTTCCACATGTGAGTCCTCTCTGGCTTATAATAAAATCCAGTGATCCAGATTCCCTAAGCTTAGCATTTATTGTAAAAAGAATTTTGGCAAATTTAAACAGACTTTTGCCCCCTCTCAACAAAGCCTGTATTTCAATACTGTGCTCTCACTGTGAGTTTTTTAAAAGACAGCCAAGAAATGACTTCTCTGTTCCTACCTTCTGTGAAGTGATGGAGTCTGTTGGGTTAATAAGTGCAGAGCCACACAGCAACACGAGTTCTGGGAACGAAAAACAGTTTAATGTTTGCAGAAATATTATTCCTGTAAAAATAATAATCTACATAGATCTGCCCTTTGGGAACTGAAGCTAAGAAAATAATTTATGCAAGCAGAGCCATTGCAGTTAAGGCCATAGACAG
>VMDR010005797.1:0-49120 GCA_007922815.1 Macrotus californicus | reverse complement strand
CTAAGTTTGTAGCCAGCAGATTGATTTCTATTTGAAGTCTTTATATTCACAAATGAAAAATGCATGATAATGCATCACATCACATATTTTCTGGCTCTGCTCTTAATAATGAGTATGACTAATTCTTTAAAAGCATTCTTTTTGGAAGTTCTAGTGCTAGAAGAGTGGTTTTCTGTTAATGAGGGAAATAAAGGTGCTCTGGAGTGATATTGATAATAATATGCGCCTGTTTGGTGGTGACACCTACATAATCTGTTGCCAATAAAAGAAATGTAGAACTGGGTAATAGTCTACTATCTAAGCATATTTGAAAATATTTTACTTTGGACATAAATGGCTTTCTCTACCTTCCTGCATCAACATATGAAATATTTGGGCAAAAGATTTTTTTCATGCCAGCAAGTTGAATTCTCTCTCTAAAAAAAAAAAAAATCATTAAATTCCTAATAGTCAGAATAGTACTGGCTCCAATTAAGATAAATACCCAGAGTTTTCCATTTTTATCCACTTAGGGAAACAATAGATAATGAAAAACAATCTCAAAGGAAAAAAAAAAAAAAGTAAGAAAGCCCCGCTCAAAAAGAAGCCATTCATCTGGAATCAGGTTGGGTTCATTTCAGGTGGGTAGCTCTTCCAAAAGCTGCCTTTTCATCTCATTTTGCACTCCATAACTCTACTGGGGGGGCTGGGCACTGAGGGAAAGTGGGAATTCCACCCATGGACTAAACACTGAGAGAATCTGCAGCACCAATCGTAAAGAAAGAAAACCCCTCAGTATTCATGCTGAGAAAATTGCTAGGTGAGATACAACTGCTGATTTTCTACCAAAGTACCTAGTCTTATTTCCCAAGGCTCCCTCTTTAAAAAAAATAAAATAAAATGATGAAGTACAAGGTGCACCAACAAGGTGCCAAATGCATTTAGCCAGTAAATCTGAGATTGGAAAAAAGTCTTGCTGTTCTCTTCTGTATCTGCCCTGCCCCAGATGACTCACTAAAATTCACACTGAGCCCAATCACAGAGCAGGCAATCAGTGGCTAACTGTGACTAAGCACTTTAGGAAATTAGTACTCTGGTTTCTCAAATGATGGGTCTGATGATATTTTCACATCTTGGGACCTGCCTCACTGTGGCATGGTATCATCCAAAATCCCCCTCAGAGCTGGCGAGGGGCAGACACAAGAGGATTCCCAGCTTGAAAAGGACTTTGAGAGGCTAATTGTGTGGAGATGAATGGTTATAGTCACTGGACTCTCGAGATGGAATGCAACTTATGAAGCAGAGCATTATTATTCCAAAACTTACATTCTGCAGAAGTAGAACTTCTCCAACTGGTTGGTGAGCTTCTCAGTTGTTTACCTCTGTGATTCGTTTCCAAGGGTAGCTTACTTCCTAGGCCTCACTGCCCAAAGGGAAAAACATCAAAGATCCAAGTTACAAAGAGGTATTTGATTTCGGGCACCACCTGGTTACTAAGATGTCAACTTTTACCAGAGCTCAGAGAGGCTGCTTGGGTGGTTCCTGCCTGGACTCTGAGCTTTTTGGCCCCAGGTAGAGGCAGGCCTCCCCACAGACTTCCAAAAGCATAATAAGCCTGCTAGTTTCAAGCCTACTGTTCCATCCAACGAACCAGAGACTAGTCCCAACCAGACCAGTTGGGAAAGGGCCAGGGTTTATTCTCAAACCCTTTTTGGGACTCCAAGCCTCACTCAAGGCAAGTTCTCCATCATATAAAGGAGTTTTAGAGAAGTCTTTTCTTTTTTTCTTCTCCTTTATATGTGGGTTCTAATCTCAAAGTTCAAGACTTGGAGAGAGGGCTTTCTTTCTCAGACCCTCTTTGGAGCAAAGTTCTGGTGATTGAATGTCCCAGGTCCCTGAATCGGGAAGGCAGTTTAGTTCTGGCTGCTGCCTTCACTGTAAACAGGTATTTAGGTGCCTTTTTTTGTGACAATACTTGCAGTTAAATACAAGCATCTTATTCAAACGAGAAACTCACATTTTTCACATTCTTTGGGCAGAGTTAACATGCTACAGAAACAGCAGTGCAGATTAGGAATTTCTGGAATGTGAACGTTCTTCGTACCTTTCCCTCTGTTGAAAACAATGCTACTTTCTCCATCCTCTTCATTCCCAGGTGTGTCAATGGCCCACCTTCCAGAGCCTGCCCTGGACGGTAGTTCACTCTTCATCTGGAAACAGCTGAGAGGACTAGGGCATGGCATGGTGCTTACAGAGTCAGCCTTTGGTGTTTGAAACAGATCCACTTTCAAATCTCCAGGTCAACCTATCATTTAAAAATAGGGCTTGAGGAGGACCAGCAAGGCCTGGTATCCAGAGAGCCAAAAAAGTGATAGGGTCTGCTGCAAAGTGGACAGGTAAAACAGGTAAGTGGACAGGGTCGTGAAGAAATGGACTTTCCAGAAGCTTGGCTGTGAGGGATTTCTTTTTTCTTTTTTTTTAAGAAGGGAGAGACTTGACCATGTGTATAGGACTCAGGGGAAAGTTCAGAGGTGGGGAGAAGAATGAAAAAGAGAGAGCAAAGACCCAAGAGCAAACGAATTCAGAGTCCCAGAGGAAGCTCTAGGCAAGAGAAAATGCAGCTTTTTCTCTGAAAAGAGAAGGCTGGAAGGTGAGTTTGGCTGCAAAACAGCCTGAAGATCTGAGGGTGGACGTTGAGGGAGTTCATGAAATAGATGCTGTTATGGACTAAATGTTTGTGTCATGTCACAAAAATTCGTATGTCGAAGCCCCTAATCCCCAGTGTGCTGATATTTGGAGGTGGGGCCTTTGGGAGGTTATTAGGTAGATGAAGACATGAGGGTGGAGCCCCCATGATGGGATTAGTGTCCTTATAAGAAGAGGCAGAGACCAGAACTCTCTCACTCCACCGTCTGCAAAGCAGAAAGAGAACTCTCACCAGACACTGAATCTAAGGACACCTTGATCTTGGACTTCAGAGCTGCCAGAAATGTGAGAAATAATATCTGTTGTTTAAGCTACCCAGCCTTTTGTTATAGCGACCCAAACTGAATAAAATAGAAGCCTTGGTATCTGCTGAGAGAAGTGTGATCACAGCTGAGGAGAGGTCAGGTTAGCGCCTTGGTGAAGGTTTATGGTGGCAGCTGAGAGAAACAGGGGAAGAAAGAGCCTATGAAAGGATGGCTGGTCTAAGAGCCCAGCGGAGGTCAGAGGACACAGATTGTTGAACCAAAACCACAAGAATGTAAATTCTTCTGGCTGAATTCAGGAACCCTCACATAGGTAGAAAGGAGGAAAATACAATTGGCCCTTGAAAAACATGGGGTTTAGGGGATGCTGATCCCCTTTACAGTTGGAAATCTGAGTATAACTTTTGACTCCTCCAAAACCTAGTTTTACCTCAATATCTGCAGGAGAGTGGTTCCAGGACCCCTGCAGATACCAAAATCTGTGGGTGCTCAAGTCCTCTACATAAAATGATGTAGAACAATGCACACAGTCAGCCCACTGCATTTATAAACTCCCAACCATGGAATGAAAATAGTACAGGTATTTACTGAAAAAAAAATATCCTCAGTTCAAACCTATGTTCAAGGATCAACCATAGTTGGGCACATCCACGGGAAAGGGTTTGTGGAACTGACGCAGAGAAAAAAGGCAGCGAGAAGGTTGAGGTTGATGGAAAGAGAGCGACAGAAGAGCTGTCCTGGGATCCAGTCGTGATGTCAGCAAGGGGCTAAGAGAAAACAGTGGAGATGAGTGGCAGATGGGCTGGGAAAACGTGGGTGATGGACCTGGACGAATAAAGGATAGGTGTGAGCTAGATAGAGAAACAGAGGCAGAACAAGTCTGAATTGCTAAAGTGGAATAGAGTTGAATATTTTTGATAAGACATTATCAAATACTGCTTTTAGAAGGTTAATTTTCCTTTTCTGGAGGAAAATAGAGGTAAGATATCACTTAGAAGACTAATATAGATCAGAATGTGCGGGGCAGCTTCCCTTCTGTGCCCATGGCAATCACCATTAATGGACACTCACCTCTCCTGCTAAACTCGAAATCCTTTTCAACATAGGACTCCAGCAACCACTGCCAATTAATTGGAATTGCTCCATGAGATGGAACCTGCTCCCAGTTTTGGTCCAGAGGAAAGGGAATAAGCCTGAGTTAAGTTTTTAGCAGCAAAGATAAAGTGACAGCAACATAAAGCAGACCCTAAAGGAGGGACATCTCACAGTCCAGCCTCAGTTCATTGGTTCTCAGAATGCTGAGAGAGCCAAGGGTGGCTCTAGGGACAACCCCAGAAGTCAGAATTGCTCTGGGATTATCCACAAGCCCATATTCTACTAAAGCCCCAGAGCTCATCTGGACATTCCTCCTGGTCCCAGATGGAAATCCCAGGTCGGTTAGCTTTGGCTGGCCTCCAGAGGTGGAGAACGAGGCAAACCGCAGATCTCATGACTAAATGATCTTCCACAGAGGGGCGGATGAGTGTTTCTGGCCTCAGCTTAGTAGGAGTTCACAGGAGGATGCAGTTAATTCTCTTTAGTCACTCTGGGTCATGGTGTTCTAAAAGCTATACCCAGCCTGAGGCTACTAGAACAGCAGTTTTGGGCCCATCTCTGAGAAACATTTCTCATGTTAATCCTTTTATCCTTTGAGCTGAGAGGCTTCCGCCAGCGGCAGAAAGCCTCATTGCCTTCCTCTCTGCTGGAACACCTTGCTTTTTAGGCCTTTGTTTTCTTCAGCCATTGCAACACTGACCTCTGGTTATACAATACGGGTCACATGCAATGACAGTGACTTGATGACAGTGACTGAGACTATGGAATCCCATTAAGCCCGGTGCTGGTAATGCATCAGATATGAATATAAATAGTTAGCAATACTAATCCCTGACTTGTCAACACAACTTCCTTTACACTGTTATTAATATTAAACAGGAAAAGTCATGCTATTCTGGTTTCCACTTAGTTAGGACTTTTTGTTGTTACACAATGAAAGGGTTTCAATGTAAAGGACTTAGGGACTCTTTTTGCTGTTTGTCTCTTTGTTCATGTTTGTTTGTTTCTCTTTAGGCAGTCATCAGTCCCAAGAACTAGAGATAGAGGAAAACCTTCACGTGTTCACAAAAAGGACTGGATTTAACTGAAATATATAGATGTGTAAATATATAGATGTGTAAAGGCTTATTGAAAGAGTTAACAAAGGAAAGCACAACACTGAGAGAGAGAGAGAGAGAGAGAGACAGAGACAGAGAGAGGTGATGTCTCAGCAGAGAGAGGATGAGAGCGAAACAGTCTTGAGTGAGCAGGTGGAGGTATGACCTGAAATACCTGTGGCCAGACACACATCTGACAGGTTTGAAGCCTGACAGTAACACATGCCACATGTTACCCATCACCCTGGCATTTCATGGAGGCTGAACTGTATTAGCATTCAGCCTCCCACACTTTCAGGTGCAGTCTCTTTTGGCTAGGACCAAAAATATAACAACGTCCCTGTCATTTCAGATAGCAGTAGAAATCTAGTAATTGATTAAAAACAAGTCAACATTCAAGATAAATGCAAAAATTCCTAAAGCTGTAGGCCACATTCCCAACCGGACTTTAATGGATACCTGAGAGATTCCTGTCCTGCTCCCTCTCAGTTTAGCAGAAGGATCTTTCCTTGCTAATAGGCATTAATTGAGCACCTGTTGATGAATAAGAGGCTACATGGATTAAGACAAACCGACCTCAGTAAGTTTACAAACTAGTTAGGGATGCAACATTAACACACCGTGGGTGGTAGGAGCCTGCTGTTTATAGACTTACTATATATTGATATCCTACATGTCTGGTCCCCCCAATTCAAGTGTTGAAACCTAATCCCCCATATAATGATATTTGAAGATGGGACCTATGGGAGGTGATTAGGTCATGAGGGTGAAGCCCTTATGAATAGGATTAATGCCCTTATGAAGGAGACTACCTCGCTCCATCTACCATGTGAGGACACAGTGACAGATGGCCAGCTAGGAAGTGGCTCTCACCAGCCACCAAATCTGTCAGCACCCTGGTCTTGGACTTCATAGACTCTAGAACTATGAGAAATAAAGCTCTGTGGTTTATGAGGCCCCAGTCCATGGTATTTTGTCATAGCAGCCTGAATGGACTAAGACAGCACCTCTGTGACTCTATCCACAACTACCAAAGAGCATGCAAGATGTGCTAGAGGAAACCTGTGGGATCTAGAGTAAAAAGGAAAGTCTTTCTGAGGAGATGAGCTATAAACTGATTCCAAAAGCAAAGCAATACATAGCTTTGGGCTATAAAGTAGTTTTGAAAATTTTAATTGCAAAACTAATAACTTTACTTTAGAAAATACAAGTTAGCACTACCAAGAACTAACTGCTGTTGTAATGCTGCACCCCAGGCCCCGTGTTTTTCCATCCCCTCCCCTTCCCTTTCTGTCACTCTGGTCTGATCTACTTCACACCAAGAAAGCATCCTCATTAGATTTCATTTCACAAGAAGTTTCTACTGCTAAAACAAGTTTAAAAACTGCTGCTAACCCCCCAGGCCAGTTAAATCTGCCTGAATCCTGCTTTCCTGAATCACTCACTTTCTGATCATGCCCTTTAGTTTAGCCATTCAGGCTCTTCTGTTTCTGGACACAAGCTATCTGTGCGCCCTGGTTTCCCATCACCCTCCTACAAGACCCTGTTTCTAGAATACAATGTGCACATTCCTGCTCCCAATCTTTGCCCACACCTTTCCACCACAATATGGGCCCAGCTCTTTCCTTCAAGTGTTTGCATTCAGACTCTGCAACTCGAGTTTGTTTGGCTTCATTGGCCTATGCATCACAGCAGTAGCAGCTCCCTACATTACCCCATTGCAGTGACACAAGACCTCCAGGGGCCCTCAAAGTCACACCCAGAAATTTCACCCCAATCTGCATTTGACGAGTACTCACAAAATGCCAAACAGGTGGCCCTGCTATGTTCTTCATTTCCTACTCTAACCACTCTTATGCCCCACTTTTATGTGTCTAGCTGTGACTGCCACTTCTACCCATGCCTTGCATGGATACTGTAAGGTTCTTTCTCCTAATCCCAAAACTCAACTCTAAAGGTGCCAGCACTGTGGCCCCTGGAGTCCTCAAAGCACAGGTGTTAGGCCAGCCTTCATCCCCTCAAATCCAAGGAACACTGCTCTCACCCCTGCTAAAAGCATCCCTTTGGGCATCTACCCTCTTCCACAGGTTCAGACCAGAGTCCTTCTCAGTCTCCTAACCTTGATCCTCCAAAGAGGCGCCCCTAACAATTCATTTAGGCAAGTGAAGAGCTATTTGCCCAGCTGGCTCATCATATGTGCTTGGAAACACTCTAATCTTGCTGGTGTAAAGAGTTTAAGTTCAAACAAGGATTCCTACTACATTCCCCTTAAGACCCTGACACTCAGCACTGACCTTTATAAAGTCTTCTCTGACCACCTCAGGCTAAGTAAACTCGCCGTCCTCTAGAGCGGTGACAGTTGTACAGCTAGTTTGGTAACTAATCACTTATTTCCTTGTGACAGCTTTTGTGTTCTCTCATCAAATTGGCATTAAAATTTTTATTATACTAGAAAATATATATGTATATATATATTTAAAAGGAATATCTTTCTAATCTGAGAAAAGAATGGAAAATCAAGAAAGATAGCTTCCTACCCTATCAGTCCTTAAGAACACAGGGATAACTTGAATAATTAAAAGTATCAGCATTTCATTTTATGTCTCGCTCATCGC
The DNA here is from genome assembly GCA_007922815.1 of Macrotus californicus. NCBI lineage: Eukaryota > Metazoa > Chordata > Mammalia > Chiroptera > Phyllostomidae > Macrotus > Macrotus californicus. The sequence continues at coordinate 41,365 of VMDR010005797.1, read as the reverse complement.
CGATGTAAACACTATGGTTTTCATTGCTTTGTATTTGTAACTACTTTGTATTTGTGCATGATATTCAGCAGGCGCTCGAATACCAATTGGTTCTTTCATGGGGTGGGGTTGGGTCATTATGGGTAGCTTAAGATGGTAGGCAGGGGAAGACAAGACAAAGGAAAACAGGAAAGAAGAAATTATACAACACAAAAATGCCCAGAAAGAATAACCATGAAAAAAAGTTTACTTTATCATTTTGGTGATAGAATAAAAGATTCCTAAAGTAATCTCCCATTTTATAGGCAGTGCTTGAAACACACATTTTGAGTATCTCATTCACCCATTCAACACATACATATTAAGCACCTACTATGTTTTTAACAAGACAGACAACACCCCTGCACTCCAGAAACTTCCAGTTTGGTGTAGAGAAGCATAGTCTAAATTAGATCATTTTAGACTATGATAAACACCGTAAAGGAAATAAACAGAATGGGGAGTGAAGATGCAGCTCCTTTGAATTAAACGGCCAAAAAGTCTTTCTGAAGAAGTGATGTTTGAGCTGAAACAGACAGAAGACAAGGCACCAACCACCCACAGAGCCGTGAAAACAATGTTCCCAGGACCACTATATGCAGTCCCACAGGTTGCACATGACCAACAATGGTGCCCCCTAGAGTTGTGCAGTGCTATAGTGCAGAATATTTCAGGCACGTATAAGTCAATTCATTAACGTAATTAATTTGTTTTTGCTCAAGTAGATTTGCACATCTATCAACGTGAACTTAGTCCATCTGAATACAAAGGCAATCAAATTAACCACGTGGTGGTTCAGACAAGTCGAGAAAATGACCCTCAGCAAATTACAGACTGCAATTGATTGTTCAGTTTATGACTGTATGTTTTCCCCTTCTGGAGACAAGAGAAATGAGTCTAGAAATTGACATACTTTAAGTGGAGAAAGCTTGAGATTATTTTTGGAACCAATCCCATTGTCTATTCCTATAGTCATAATGCCAGGAAAAGGAAACATGAGTAATTGCCATCCAAGCCTATAGCTGGCTTTCATGGTGAGAAATCTTCCCACTTCAGGAATGATCAAATGTGGAGTTTTTAAAAATAGCTTCTCTAAGCACAGACTGTACTATTAAAGGCATGCCACTCAACCATTTGACTCCACGGCATGGTGATACCCCATAATGACAGGTTAATGGATTTCATGCTTAATAAAAACAAAAGGGATCATTAGACTTCTAGTAAAGTCAACACTGTAACTCCTTGCTGGCCACAGATCCCCTATTAAACTGGCTTCAAAATCAAATGCACAGAGAACCTTTAAGGTCACAAACTGGTTTAATGGCTTTCACAGTAAGGGTAAGCTTTCTATCAATTGAGAATGGAGGCAAGGGAGACTTAAGTAGGGGTGATATGTTGACCTCAGATCACTCTGGAAGTGAGACATCCAGAACTGAATCCCTGTTCCCTGAATCCCTCAACTGATTCTACTTCCTCTCTGAACTGTGCACATCAGTTCTCATGTGTCCAGGTCAGCTCTGAGGAGGAAGTTCCAGTCACTCCTCCCCCCATACTCTGGCATGTAAACCCCAACAAACGATCAAAGAGAAGGGGAGCTGGCGGAAACACAGGGCAGGATGGAGCAGAAGCTGTGTTCCTGGGGAGGAACAGAAAGTCATGCCCAACTACAGGAGAATGAAAACTACAGTCCAGTTTTGGCAGATGGGATTATTCAAAGGCCTCCACTTGTAGGAAGCAGGATGGAGACGTCCATCCACCAGTGACAGGTGGAGCAGGGTTATTCTGGGAAATCAGGTTCAAAATAGGTGGTTAGATGTGTCAGGGCCCAAGACCCAAAGGGTAGAAGGACTGTAGACTCTGGAGCATGCTTTGCAAACTTAACTGTGCACGTGAATCACTGGATATCTTGCTAAAAATGCAGACTTTGATTCAGTAGGTCTGGGGTTCTGCATTTCTAATGAGCTCTCAGTTAATGCCAGGGCTGCTGGTTCATGCACCACATTTAAATAGCTAGGGGCATGATTCCTCCCCTTTTCTCCTAGCAATCATTGGCCCTAGAGGAATGGAGAAACCTAGTGCTCTACAGACTGGGCAGTAACACCACACTGCTGACAGGACACAGCAGCTCATGGGCTGGGAGCAATCAAAGCCCTCTCATTAATTCTGGGGTGGGGGCTGAGCAACTGGCTGCTGGATGAGGCTCAGAACAGAAAGAGGGCATAAGAAAATGATCTAATTAGAAACAAAGATGGGTCATATTTGGCAAATCAAAGGGAGAGGCTTAAAATCTCTGTTACTCCATCTCCCTGATACAGTAAGAAGTAGGCCAGACTAGGTAATAGCTGGAATGCATTTCAGCATTTTTAATGCAATTTGGTTGATGAGCCCCGAATTACTTTTCCAATGTAAACCAATCAAGCACATTCCAGTTGGAGTGTCTCTACCAAAAATAAACTTCTTTATGAATGTATAAAAAGATAATTAGACTGTCTCCCAGGCATTGAGCCTATTCCCAAAGGTGGAGCGAAGCCAGAATGTCTCAGAATAAAATAAAGGCACCAACTTAATGACTACCGTCTCCCCTCCACCCCCTGCCCCACCCGCCTGTCCTCTCTCCACCCGAGCGGCAGTGTGAGTCTTCTCAGAGGCTGTGGTTACGATTCCAGCCTGGTCCACAGCTGCAGGCTCCATTCCTAATCTAAATTTGTCATCTTCCATGTCGCACTGTCTGTCACAGGAGGGACTGGCAAAGAGGATTAATGTCTTAGATTGAATCCTGCCCAGCTCCTGGAACACCAACCACCGTAGGTAGGGAGGGTCAGCAGTGCCAACTCTGTGAGCATCATGCACCTCCCCCTTGTGCACACTCGACACCAGAATGAGGCTTGAAAAGGCTAACAAATAATTCTTTTTTCATTTCAAGAACTGTCGCAGCTAAGACTAAGTGCCATGCCTCAGCCACCATTGATTCTGAAATCAAATGTTGTCTGGGTAAAAAACAAGGAAAGCTTCTTCCACGAATAACTTCAAGGAAATCAGAACACCATTCACTTCTCAGTCCATCCATAATGCAATTCAAGTGTCCAAAAGTGTTCAGTGTAAGTAAAGAAAGGAAGAGTAGAGTATAATATAATTTGAAATCAATTTGCATTCAAAAGCGTTTCTTTGTTAATGTTTAGTAACTTCCAGGACATGAGTAGTATTCTAAGCTATTAAATGGGAGGGGCCTTGTCCTCTGACTATTATGGTAAATCATATACTGAATAGCAATGATATACTAAATAAAATAAAAAATGAGTGAAAAATTGTACCCTACCCACCAACTAAAATAAATTGTAGAAATATAAGTAGTAAAGAAACTGAATCAAATATTTTTAACTCAGAAAAATATGTCTAAATGTCTAAACAGGACCAAGTCTTACAAAGCTTGGCTTATGGTGTTCACCGTTCCCTGTGGCTCTTTGACCCACATTTTTACACCCGATTGGTTACCTTCCCTTCCACCACACCAGGTTTCAACTGGTTGCTCCTTTTAAAAGAATTCAGGTAAGTCATGGGTCAGAAACGATAGCCCACCTCTGGTTTTTATAAATAAAATTTTATAGAAACCTGGCTGTGCTCGTTCATTATATACAATCTATGGCCAATTTCTCCCTACGATGACTGAGTTAAGTAGCTGCAACAGAGACTTCCTGGTGCACGAAGCCTAAAACACTTACCTGATTCGTTGTAGAAAATGTTGGCTGGCCTCTGAATCTAGTCCTTCACTCTAAGGTATGACAATTTTAATTATGTTAATCCTCCAGGCATCATGTGAATTTTTATAGGAAGTAACTTCTTAGTCTAAAGAAATTAATGGCTAATAACAGGATTTCAAAAATTAACAATGGGATATTCAGAAGATATTTTGGGGTGGGGAATTTCTTAAGTTTAATTATTACCTACTCCACCTACCTGTCAACCCACTTGTGGGTCCACCTATTAAGTATTTTTAAGAAAGTTGAGAGGGTTACAACGGGTTGGGAAAGGCTTGAAAGGGAGATTAGCCTGAAGGGAGTTAAGGGTGCTGTAGATGGCATTCTGGAAAAGGAAACACACTCAAGAGATTGTAATTCGTCTCAATCTGACTCAAATGTTTATTCTTATCATTTATAAATTAACAAAAACATTTTAAGGTCCATTTAAAGACAATCAGATTTCTGACTTTGGTTGCCCCCTAACCTTTTACATTTTTACTTTTCACAGATCTCCAGCTTCACAAAATAACCCTTTTTTATGGCACATAGAAGATCTTCTCTCTGAAGTTCCCATGAGTAGTGTTGTTTATTTCTAAAGAAGTCTCCTATAGGCTCTGGCCAGGTAGCTCATTTGGTTAGAACATCATACCTACACGCCAAGGTTGCAGGTTCGATCCTGGGTCAGGGCACATACAAAAATCAAACAATGAATTCATGAATGGATGGGACAACAAATCTACTCTCTCTCTCTCTCAAATCAATAAATAAAAATTAAAAACAAAATAAAACAAGAAGTCTCTTACAGAGAGTTCATGTTGCAGCTTTGCTTCCAGAACTTGGAGACTCGATTTGTATTGGCATTATTAAATAGACTCACCAAGACTTTGAAGTGGCCACTGTTTCCACATAAGGGAAACTGGAACATCTGGTTTCCCATCCTAAAGTGAATCAGAGGCTGAGTTGGCACGATAGTAATGATCACTCCTAACATTTGCATTTGTTCAGGATGTTACCTCCCAAAATGTTCTCCAGAATATTCTCTGTTTAATCCTCAAGACAATCTGAAAATTGTCATTCCCTTTTTAGAAGTAAGGAAATGAGGGTTCTGAAGGGTTAACTGACTCACCCTAGATCAAACATTTGTTGGAGACGGAGTCAAATGGAAATTTTAAGTCTTAGGAGTCCTCTCAGGGTAGAGGGTTTATTCTCTGAGCCCAAGTTGGAGGAAGCCTAAGGCGTCATCAAGAGCAGTTGTACCAGCGTAGTTATTAGAACTCTTAGAGGTCAAGGTTTTGTCATATTCAGCATAAGAATGGTAAGTGATAACCTAAAGAGGCATAGGCTTCATTCATATGTGTACATGAGCTACCCATGTTGAATACCAGGATGCCACTGCATTTGGCTCCTGGACCCTACTGAGATCATGGTCACATACCACTAGCACTTTAAGGGGGCTTTGTGCAAACTAGAAAAATTCAGACCAATTACACAAAGGCGTCCATTCCTCCAGCTTACTCAGCCCTGGGCCAAGACTCAGCTCAGCAAGCTGAGCAGGCCAGATCCAGCCCCTGCTTGAGCCCTTCACCCAGACGAGGCATCATTGTCCAGGCATAGCCAGCTGGTACAATCATCCTTTGTCCACCCAGCTCAAAGACCTCCCTCCACCAAGAGGAAACTTTTCTCAAAAGAAAACCTGTTTGGGAAAAACTGAATCCATATGGGACAATAAACATTACATAGTTTACCAAGAAGGCAATAGTGACAGTCTAAATTCAGTATGGCTTGGGTAGTGATGACAGTTTTTCTGAGCTGGAAAACCGGAGCTTGTCATCCTCCTCTCACTCGGTTCTCCCTCTTAGCTAAGCCCCTTTCTATAACCCACTCAGGTCCATTTTCCCCATTAATTCAGGTGCTGCCACATTTAATGAAATACTCTTGAACTGGGAGGAACATACAGCTAGTAAAGGTGTGGGATTATTCTTTGTGAGTGGGTGGGTAGCCATCCCCTTCAACCTGTCTCTGTCACTTTATGACAAGCAATCCTGCTGGGATAGGACACCTCCTCCAAACCTACACATTTCCAAGAGGCCAACCACCATCAGAGCATGCTGAGTCGCTTCCCATTCCCCTTCTAAATGTTCTAGGAACTGACATCATCTCACAGGCCAATGGGCAAAGTCCCACTGAGCTCATTAATCATATTACAGTCACCTTTCCTGCTTAGAGATCAAAGGCAGCAAGAGCTCGCCATCCTCCTTCAAGTTGTATTTTTATACGATTTGAAGAAGAATGGATCCAAGAGCAAAAGAACAGCTCCAACTAACCCTGAGAGAGATCAGTAAGGTCAAATTACTAGGTTGGAGCTACCAACCCAAGAAAGCAGGAAGAGAGTTAGCTGTGAGCATAACTAATCCCAGCCATTCCTTCTTCACATGCCACAACCAAGTAGCACTAAAAACAAGACGATAAGGCAGGCATAGAAACATAGAAATGGACCCTCAGGCTGAAAGGTTCAACTGGTACTAAACACATTCATTTTCAAGATGCCCTGCCTTGCATTTATTTACACAGTGTGCCAAAGGGCCACTGAAATGATTTCCTGTCTTATTCTGATAGTTACTACCACCGTGGTCCACATAAGAATTGTGAGCAAGCAAGTTTGTTTCAACAACTTATCACCTTTTCTACGCCTTTCAATTTAAAGCTCTGTTTCCTTCTGTTTTCGAATTTGGGTTAAAATCATTTTGTTATATGGTTTGAGGTTTAGTTACCACTTTCATGACACAATATTATATGGTACATATAGTGGCCCTGGGTCCCTCACCATCAACTTCTGACAAATAATGAGATGTCTGGAAAACCTTGACATTTTTCCATGTTTTCAGGATTATGTCCTACTCCAGGTTAAATTGTACCTTTATAGTATTTACCTGAATCAACTCAGCCATGCTTAGGTAAAATATAGCTAAGGTATGTTTTCTGATGGCATAAGAGTTCATTAAAACATATGAGGGTTATGATTTTTGAAAACAATTATACAAAACCAATCTTTTAATATTATGTATACACAGAGTAGAGTCACCACTGGAAGAATAAATTCTACTCCCCTTGCTATGGTAAAGATGCCAGCTGCCATAATAATTGTGCTGAGACTGTAGGATAGATCAGCCAATCATATCCAAGTAATCCAGCAGCATACTATGAATTGAAGGCTATATTAGAAAACAACCTTTACTGGAAAATTACTGACTGACATAGAGTCTAAATACAGAACAGAGAATTTTGGCAGGGTTGCTGCTTTATAACCAACCAAAAATAACCTGGAATTTACTGATGTGCTGTTGTATGTCACAAAATCCTAGGTAGGAAAATAGATAAACATGTAGTTCCAGAAAATATTGATACTAAGATAGTACCTTAGTCAGTTTGAGCTACTGTAACAAAGTACATAGCCTGGGATGCTTGTAAACAATAAAAATTTATTTCTCAATGTTCTGAGGCTGAAGTCTGAGATCAGGGTGCTAACATGGTTGGGTCTTGGTGAGGGTCCTCTGCTGGGTTGTAGAACGTTGACTTTTCCTTATACCCTCATACGGCAGTGAGCAGAGGGAGGAAACAAGTTCTCATGATTCTTAGAGAGGCACTAATCTTGTTCATGAGTCTTCATCTACATGACTTCATCTAATCCTAATTATTTCCCAGAGGCCCCACCTCCTAATACTATCATATTGTGGGGGTCATTGGGTTTTAACATTGGAATTATGGGGAGATACAAACATTTAGTCCATCAGAGAGGGACCCAGGAATATTACAACACGGCAAGGAAGGCTTGATCTCTTTATACCTGGCACACTGGATAAAGAGGTGCTCAGAAAATGGCTACAGTAAACCAACTCTCTAGTTTCTGTAAATGATGTGGTTATACATCAACAAATTGAGTAATTTGTGTGATTTAGAGGCAGATCATATTTTGCTGTCAATTGCCTTCAAAATATGTTTATAAATATACGTAGCTACATGGCCCTTTTCAGAAGAGTGGATTTTTACCACCAGAAACCATCAATGGTACAAAATTAATTTTCCCTGTCCCCAAGGAAGAGGCTTTTAATTTCCCAATGAACACAATGGAAATTGAGACAGAAAAAACTCTTTCGAGGCACTCTTTGGTCTGGGAAGAATTTTAAGATATAGTCAAACAGGGTAAAGGTGGGGGAAGCCCTGCCCCAGCATTGACCCTAAGGCTCACTTCCTGTAATTCATTCAGTTCACAGAATTTTCTCTCCATAGACACCTGCAGGACAGCTGCTTGCATGTGAGGTCTCCTAGGTTCTAGGAAAGGCTCCCGGCTGTGTGCTGTGGCTGAGTGTGTGATGCTGGCAGGTCAGTGTACAAAACCTGTGAGCAAACAACAAGTACTCTGTTTTTGCTTTCAAGCTGTCTGGGGAAAATGCTGACATCTCACTACCTCTTTTTCTGTCTCTGTCTTCCTGTTGATCTGGGTGTGCTTCTATAACCTTCTCACTTATGACTCATTGCACTTCATCCTGAAAGAATAATGAAAATGAATAACGAATTCAAGCAAACTATTAGTACCATTTGAGGTAAACTCCTTTTAATGAAGGCGGCCCAGAGTAAAGAATTCGACTTAAAAAGATGACAGACAAATTAAGAGGTGATTTATTCACACTACAAAAGTTTTGGAATCCAGAAGGATAAAGCTGAAAAGGAGTCTTAGAAATCTTTTATTGTGCTCACCCTCTAACTTTGTAGATGAGAAAACTGAGCCCACAGGGGAAAATGATGGAGCCAATGACCATCTCATTCCTGACTCATACTTTTCAGAAAGGAAAGTTCACCGTAGGAATTTTAATTTTTTAGCACAATCAAAATATGATTTTATTTTAAAATATTTAACTTATACACATATCCCTGGGAAAATACCTGTATTTAGTAAAGACAAAAGCTCATGAAATCAAGTGTGAATTTCTGTGGTGCTACATTTATATGCTACGTAACTCTAAACCCTTGAATAATAGGTCTTATTTCATATCCAAATCAGTTTTAGTAATTTTTATCAAAAACTTCTGTTTGGAATAAATACATATTATAAACAGAACCATCCAGATGGGCAATTAATAAATGTTCTTGGATTATATAGTGACACAAAAACACTTTTAAACCATGAAAGGAGACAAATTATTAACAAAATCAAGCTCACCTCATTTGCTTTTGATAACCTTTGCAGATAACCTCTCAGCTGCCTTCTTAATGCTCTCTAGCATCATTTCTACAGCCCACCCATGGGATTTTTCAGGTAGCAGCTGTGTGAAACTGGTCATGTACACTTGGCACCCCCCTTACACATGCACATACACACACAGGATGCTCCTAGGAACAAAAGCTGGCACAGAACATTGACTCAATTCAGTAGAAAAGAAAATGTTTTTCTTTCTTTCTTAACTTTTTAAAAACAAAAACAAAACCTTGGTACAGGCGCCCTTCTTAGAGGCACGCTGTCACTCTGGGCTTTTGTCCTAGCCAGCTCCTGATTTTTTAATGTGTGCTGCAAGTGCCACTCCTACAAATGCACTCACGGAGGCCACTTGGACTGCCGCCACCTGCCCTTACTTTATTAAGAAGCATGGATCCATTGCTGTTATGGAGCTTGAGGCAGAGCCAAGAAGAAATCTCAAAGGGCCCTCTCCCAGACATACATTAGTAGATTAAAAATGAGACGCAAATGATGGCATGAAGCCTCCAGCACTCGTGGGGTGAAGTGAGAAGCTGCGCTGTAGGCCAGGAGAATGTTCTTGTAAGAGAAAAGAAAATAAAACGTGTTATCTTTTACATATGAAGTTCCTTCAGACCTATCATCAACAAGGTGGGTCTTCTGTTTGTTTTTTTCCCCTCAGAGTAGGAATTGGAATTCCTTAAAGCAAAAGTGCACATTCAGGGTAGTCAAGGCTGAGCTGAGAAATATGTCCATGAATTTCTAAGTAGCCCATGTCTCCATCCTGCTGATCAGATAACAGAGGAAGTAATCGAATATACTCATTTACACTAAAATGTCTCTAAGATTTGAAAGAAATGTCACTTCTTTCAGAGGTCCATGGAGAGCAAATAATATTCAACCTAAAGGAATATATAGAACTAATGGGAGAGTTTTAGACCCAGAGATTTTAAGGCACCTTAACCAGGAAACCATCTATTAATACAAGGGAAGATCTAAATCTATCTGTCTGATGAGGTGACAGGGGAAAAAGGAGTATCATACATTGGAAACCTAGAAGGATAAGTCATGACTTCTGCTATTTTTTCCTCCTTCCCTTATCAATCATTCTATCCCTCATAATGGTCTCCGCAGCTTCATGCTTCCAATCCCACTGAACTGTGACTAAGCCAGTTCTGATGATTCAGCAAAGCATGCCGTATGTTTTATCGATAAAGATAAACTCAATGCTGAGTTGAGTGCAAATGAAATTAGGGGTCAAATACAAAGCCACAGAATGGCAAACCATTCAGGTGGAAGTGTTAGGCTGAGTACGAGCTAGCACAAAGAGCATGCAAAGCTGCAGGGATCGCTGTTTTTGTGAGAAAGAAGAACACTTAAGCTAATGATATTTGATTGTTTTTTCCTTTTTATTATGAGAGTAAGAAGAGAAAAAATCCATTTAGTTGTGTCAGGGTCAGAGTCAGAGAATTTACCAGATATTTGCTGACCAGCCTCATCTGCGTGTCTCTCTGTCACTCCTTCAAACTCATGCATTTTACTACGCTCCCCAAGTCCAGCAAACACTATTGGTCATAACTCTTCAGTGTGGCCCCCGGGGGAGAGCTGGAGGGATGGTCCTCCTGGAACAGGCAATCCAGGGGTGTGTGGCTGCAGAAGACTTAAAAACACCAATAAAGCCAACTAAAAAGCCAGTTTCCTTTCTATTTTCACTATGGCAAGCAATTCTAAACAATGTTATTAATAAACTATTCCTCATTGACCCCCCCAAAAAAATCTTTTGTTGGTCTAGGGGTTAAACAATTGCCACCATTGCTGTTCAGTTTTAATAATATAAATGTAAGCTTCAATTGAGGACATTTTTTTAATTGCTTCTCTTTTAGTAACATATTCTACATGGAAGTCAGTTCAGACAATTAATTCTGTGCATTTATTTTGAGAGTAAGTACATAATAAAGTTTGTTTTGATTCTACGTATCTTTACACTCAAACAATTGATTTGAAATAAACAATGATAGCACAATTATTGCAAAGAAAACAGAACTTGAGTTACTTCAATTCTGTCATTCTATTCGAGGACTTGGAATTTCTTAGTATGTCTAAATTTTGTGAAATGGGATTTTTATATATCTCTGACAAATACATCCCCATATTTAAAACTTTTTCTATTTATTTAATTTGTTGCTTCATGTGAAAGAAACCTTTCAAAATTAAAATTAGTAAAAAGTGTTCTTTCATCAAAGAGCACATGCATATGGGAAGAAAGACAAGTCTGACAAAGCCGTTGACAAATTTGTTGAAGTTAATCACAAAAATAAAAACTGTAAGATTACTACTCTTTACTGTGACAGGCTAATAGGTAGGTCTAAGTTTTCATCTCATTCTTTAAAAATACATTAATGAAATTAGAAGTATTACTTCATAACCTTTTTCCTTCTTTGGATTATAATATTTATTTTATTGTTAATTTTTATTGATAGATACAAAGTTTTATAAAAGACCATTTCTTTTGTGCCCATTATTATTATTGGTTTCATTGTGTGATTATTACTAAAAATAATTTTGTCATACAGGAAGAGGGTATTAGTAATGACTCACTCTGGACATTAAATATTAGCCCTGGCATCCTGATGTATTACCTATTCTGTTTGGACCTCCCTGAGTCTCTCTCCCTTCCATACAGTTTCATCCCACACCCACCATCCCACCACCCATCACTCCAAATAGGACCTGTTAGTCAAATGTTTTAAAAAGGTAGATCTGATGCACTTAAAATAACTTATCCCTGCTCCAAGGCTCTTCTTCCTCTTTCTTCTACTTTTTCTTGTAGAAAAAGGAGTGAGGTTACAAAATTAAAAAGGTTAAAACTCATTCCTCTACTGTTTCCACATTTGTTGAGAGTAGTGATGAGCAGAGGCCCCACTCTCCAGGACCTGTCGACCCACCTATGCCAGGCTGGGAATGGGGTGGGACAGAGGAGGATTCAGCAGTCCTACTTGAATTCTCAGCCCCCTGTACCAAGGCATCTCCAGCCAGGGGCACTCAGCAGCTTTCCATTCTGGAAGGAATCTGATGACCCAAGTCTTAGCACCCTCCTGATGCCACAAGCAAATTTGGTCCTATTTGGAGTGGTGGGAGATGCATTGTTAGTCAGTACCGTCTGGAGCCCACGTTCCTCTGGCCCTCCATGTCCTACCTCAGCATCGTTCTCAGTCCCACAGAGAGAAGGAACTTTACATTCTAGCCCATGCACACACCCCCAACTCTGGTGAGCCTGATTCCCCTAACTCTGAATAATCAACTGAAAGCAGGAGGAAAGATATTTCCCACCCAAATTTAGCACAAGATCGTTATTACTCTTCAGTTCTCAGAAGGTTCCTAAGTCATCCAACTGTGATTCATTATGTCATTAAGTGTCATATTTCCTTCATGTTGGCGACTGGGAAAAGGTACGATAAATATCATTTTTTATTTTTACTTACAGAATATAATGAATTCCACCGATGACCTATTTTTAAAATCCACCAATTAAATGAAATTGTAAAGTTCGCCATAGTAACAGCTCAGTGTCAGTCGCCCCAGTGAGAACCGCACAGCATAGGAGGCCCCAGCCAATCACAGGGCAGAGTAATGTTACCATCTCATAGCAACCAAGAGATCTGCATGGCAACATCAGTTGCTATATAAAAGAAAAATTAGAAACAATATCCTGCTAGGGAGAAATAAAGGTATTAACTGTTAAGTCATACTTGAGTCATGGTTGTAAGGACCTATCCTAAAATATCCACCTAAATATAACTCAGATAATACCTGTGAGATCCAGGAGTCCCTGTGCTAGGAACACTCCACCCACCACCACCTGGAACCACTGAAGTGAGAGAGAACATGCATAGAACAGACCACTTTTGAAAAGGAGAGAGTCCTCAAATACTAGGAACAATCAGACCTATTTAGAGGGTAAATTACATATAAGTCATCACACTTAACCCCATGAGGGAGGCAGGGCACACAGTGGCATCACTAAGTTCTCTGTCTCCCCTCCCATCCCAAATTTGTTTCTCCTCAGCTTTCCCATCTTGGTTAATGGCAACTCAATTCTTTTGGTTGCTCAGAACAAAAACCTCAGAGGTTATTTTCTTTCTCTCATACTTAGTCTAAACCATCAGCAAACCCTGTTATTTCTACTTTCAAGATATGTCCAGAATCCAACCACCTCCCACAGCTACACCCTGGTCCAAATCTCCCTCATCTCTTGCCTGGAGGCACTAGCGTCCTAATCTATGGTCCTGCTTTCTGTCCTTGCCCACCTATGGTTATTCTCAGCACAACAGCCAGAGTGACCCTTCCTTCCAAAACACAAGTCCTAGGTCCACAGCCCTCCAGTGAATTTTCATCCTCTCTCTGGATAAAAAACCAAGTCCCCACCGTGGCCTACAAGATTGCACACAATTTAGCTCCCTCTCATTCCCCTCTGAACCCACCTGCTATTATTGTCTGCTTTGCTCACTTGCTCCAGCCACACCGGCCTCCTCGCTCTTCTTCCAACACATCAAGCTCCCTCCTACTTCAGGGCCTTTGCGTTAACTATTTCCTCTGTTTGGACATTCTCTCCCCAGACACCCTCATGGCTCACTTCCTTAGTTCCTTCAAGTGTTCACTTTTCTGACTTATTTTAAAAGTGGACTCTTTGTACTCAAACCATTACCCACAGTCCCTACTGCCCCTTCCTGGCATAGTGGGCACTTAGAACAATGCCTGGAATTAGGGTTAGGGTTAGGCAACTCATATCTGATTATGAGTCAAGGAAGCCCTGTTTTGCCGATAAAGTAATCGTGCTCCAGAAGCTAAATGATTTCCTCAGAACATATTAGAGCCCAGACTTGAACTCAGATTTGCCAGTGACTCCCCAAATTGTGTTCTGCCCATTCTATTGTATTTTGGTTTTTCTTTTCCCACATCTACCACCTCTCCCAGTAAGTGCCATGAACCCAGCAATTCCCCGGGAAGGGAAGAGGGACTGCCGGGCTGATGGCGTGTAGTGGAAAGGGTCCTGGAATCAGACAGAGAGGAACTCTGACTCTAGCTCTGAGATTTGCTAATTGTGAGCTTGTTGCACATCTTGTGCCTCCGGCTCTGTCATCTATAAAATGAAGACAAGAATACTTGACTCACAGAAGTTTTTTAATGAAGAGTAAATATTGGGAAAGGGCCTAGTATAGTGCTTAAAAATGTTGAATTGTTATTTTAAAAGTGAAACACATAAACAAGTGAACCAAGAGGTGGCCAAAATGAGAAGGTAGCCTTCTAACCGGATTACAGTCCTTGCAGACTATCCTAATTAATTACATATGTTTTGATTTCTCAGGAGAGAACTGAAGTGCAATGTACCCCCCCTTCAGAAAGGAGACATATCACGCCCCCAGGTTTGAGACAAGCCGGCTAACCGTTCTCTTAAAACAGAATGTCGGTTTTCTTCTCAACATACTCAGGGACCAAGCCTCTCAATCTAAGGACACTAAATACGAGATTTAGGCCCAAGGTTTCTCTTCTGATTGTTGCAAAACTGCCCCATCTCACTAAAATCGTGACTAAGGCCACTGTCATCTTTGTCTCAGCATCCACAAGTCTTCTGTTAACCTGCGAGTCCAGGAAACTGACTGTGTGATCGCGGTGTGCATTTCGGGCCCTGAACCCTGTTTAAATTGCACCTGTCTAACCTAGAGTGGGTTAGAAGAGTCTTTTGAAAGATGAGATCCTAATTTTAAATAACAAAACCAGGGCCCTCCCCCTGCTTCAGATGGCCCGTGTAAATTATTCCGCACAGCTCTCAGATGAATTCGATGGATGCCCTCAGCCATCGGGAACAGAAAGGTAAGTGGTGCTTTGGAGAGTTTAGAGCACAGGTGGCGAACACAAGGCCCCTGGGCCGAATCCAGCCCTCCACCTTGTTTCATCCGGCCCAGCACCTTGTTTCTACTGGGACAGCGCTGAGCTCTCGCTCAACTGTTAAGGAGTAGTTACATTTATACAGTCTTAAAATTACATTCAGCCTTTTAAAGGCAACCTCGAGGCTGATGTGGCCTCGGTGAAAATGAGTTTGGCAGCCCTGGTTTAGAGAGTTTATCGTTAGGAACTTGGGACAGCTTCAAAAAGCAGTAGGGCCTGCTCTCTGACTACTGTTGGAAAGCTGAGCATGAATTGTGGAGGTGGGGCTTGGGGACAGGCAAGGCTGATCTGCAAGCCCAGCTCAGGAAGTTGATGCCTGGGGTGGAGAGCAGGAGCCCTGTTTATTTGCTGGAGGACTCAGTAAGCCTTGAGGGAAAAGAATGAAAAAGCGAACTTTGGAACCGAAGGGGCTTGGGGATGAGGTCAAAGATCCAGATGCCTGAATTCTGCCTGGAGGCTCTGGCTGACTGTTGGTGTGGAAGAGTGCTTTTAGATAATACACAGGATAATGCCTCCCAAACATCCTCTGAGCCAACTCTAGGGCTCCTCTCACGTTCCCCAGAGAGAGGTCTATTAGGGAATAGAAAAGATAAGTCTGTCCATTCAGGACACTAATGAAAGGATCGTTAGAAATAAAGCTCACCCTCAGTCAGAGCAGACAGTCTGCAGACAGCAGAGGAGGAGTGGCTCCAGCGACAATTACAAAAACACTTTAATGACTTCCAAGGAGAATATGCAGGACAAACTGTCTTTAGATGCAGGCATGAGGGGACCATGCTTTGGAAGGTCCCATGTGCCACAAACACAGAGACGAAAAAATTGTAAAGAACACGGACAGCTTTGTCACTCAGGCTCTGGGTCTCAGCTGTGGCATACCAACACCCTAACCCTAAACACCTGCCCTCCTGACTTACTCGCTTCAGGCCCCAGGGAAGCAGTTCTCTGCCTCCTTTGCTTGCATCCAAATGCCATCACAGACTGTGGGTTTTGTGGCTGCAGACCTCTTGGAGATGAACACGGCTTCGCAGCGCGAGTGGGATTTGAGCAGCTACAGCACTTGGGTAAGAGACGAGGACAATTAACTTGCCCAGTCTTTCCTCTCAGTGTGAATGACATAAGAGTATTGCACAGCAAAATACCCTTTTACAGTAGAGCTAAAAGACAATTTTCTTTTTTGTGTGTTCCAATTTGTGGTTCAAAGAATGGTACATATTTTGTAACTTATTATCTTAATTTAAAACATTTAAATAACTCCACTGATACTTTTGTCTCAGCCTCACAAATGTTAGGAACCTCTGTGTGAGTTACCCAGGATCCTGCCACAGGAAGGAAGAGGACCAGAGCACCAGGGGCCCTGATTCTGCTACACGTGGATTTATTGCCAGCCCGTCTATTACTCAATGCTCATGTGTTCTCTCTGAGAGGGTGTGGCCTGAAAAGGCTGGGGTTACCAAACACTGAAACCAAAATCATCGTATTTGGCAAACATTCTCTAATACTAATGTGGATGGTACCTTTCGGCTCATCCAACAGACCAACTGAGGAAGCACATTTGAAAGCTGACTTGCTACAATAGGGGGAACACTGAGAACTTTCACACTCTTCCTTTCTTGGGGAATGATGCAAAGAGAACCTCCAGCTTCTCTCCCCACCTACTTGCTGTTTTTCCAAGGGAGGAACGGCTGATCCTGTGGTCAGAGCTCAACCTTCATTGAGCCACATTCCTAAGGATGATGCGGGTAATTGAGTGTCGTAACAGGAGAAACAGGCGCAGGCCTATATTGTTTAGATTCTTCTGTCATGCCCCTGTGCTTCATGTCTCCAGATAGCAGGAAAACCAGGAAGGCTCTGCCACACGGGAAGAACCACCATTCTTCTTCCGTCCCTGCTCAGCCCTGGCTGACTCAGTGAGAGGACTTTCAGTCTACTTGGCTGGTTGGATCAGTGATTGGAATCTGTGTCACAGGTCTAGTCATGTGCCTATGACTTTATGAGTCTCAAGGCAGAGATTCATGGTCAGAGAGAGGAGATTACAGGTCCAAATCATAGCCCCCAACAAAATGTGCCAGAATTTCTATTTTTCGAAGGTGTATTAGACAAGGTAGCCCAAGCGGCCATAAGGCAAGACCCAGTAATTCAAATTTTAGATTTACACAGTATGGAAGATCATCTCCCTCATGTTTCAACCTGAGGCTGGCAAACAACTCTGCTCCACACAGTCATTTGGGCCCCAGGCTGACAGCACCTCTGCCATCTTCAAAACGCTTCCAAGGCTGCTCTAGTCTGGCCATCTAGGAGAGGGAAGAGGGCACTCCAGGGCCAGAGATTCCTTCTAAGCAAATGAGGTGAAAGTTGCCCACATCATTCCCTTCCATGTTCCACTAATGAGATCTTTGTCAAAATACCTCATCTACTTTAAAAGAGGGTAAGAAATGGGAGCATGGATTTGATAGACAGCTAGCATTCTTCACCACAATTGAGTTATTGGGCACTGTAAGAAATTTATAGGCTGTCGTTTCACTCAAAGGTGGACATTCTATAGGAACATACTAAAATGTTTGTTTATATTCTGGATGGCTGACTGGCAATAGTTACTCATAAAAAATGTTCAGGCCTAAATCATGTCTTATATACAAATTGGTGCAGAACTCTCAATCATATATTTTTTCAATTATTTGACCAGACTCAAAGATTTTAGGATAAAAATAAGTAAATACAGATTCTTTTTATAAGCCTCATACAGCCTACCTTCGGATGGAAGAGGATAATCCACAACCTTAAGGCTCCCAAGTTAATGAATTTTATCCGTTTCATTGCCTACCACTAAAGCTAATCAACAATGAGTTTATGGCCCATCCCTGGTAAAAAGTGAGCTGTGGCCCTTTTAGCTAAGAAACACAGCCTAAAGGATATATTAGTTTTATTTATTTGAGGTCTTCAAACAATAATCCTAACTTTCTATATTTCTAACTTCTCCAAGTAAGATACTTAGAAAACAATATACCTGGGACATACAATTCAGTTTCCCCCTAAAAATTCATGAGATTTTAAAAAACGTATGCACTTGACATTTTTGAGAAACAGTATTTTTAAAAGTGATTTAAGATCATTTCTCTCGCTAAAAAGTAGTTGAATACATCATCCTTTAAATTACTCATGATTTCTTATGTAAGCACTCATGTAGTAAATTCCTTCTGAAATCCTGAGCTGGATATTTTTATAGTTTCAAATGAATGTAGTGCATCTTTTTTTTCCCTTACAAGAACCATACAATCTACCACCACCCCCTATTTGTTTTAGTTTCTAAGCAGATTAGCACTAAATTTAGTGATCAACTAGAATAGCTAATTCAGTTCTGGTGCTTGAATTCTATGCCTCTGCTTGTTTTATGTTTTAATGATCTTTTACTTTGGAATAATTTTAGATGTACAGAAAAGTTGTAAAATAGTACAAATAGTTCCCATATACCCTGCATTCAATTCCCATAATATTAACACCATACTTAACCTGTCAAAACTAAGAAATTAACAGTGGTGCATTATTTTGAGCTAAACCACAGATTTTGTTGAGATAGCACCAGTTTTTCCACTAATGTCTTTTTTCTATTCCAAGACACCACATTGCATTTAGCCCAGCTTGTTTTAAATGAAATATGGTGTGCTGGTTGAAAAACATTTCTAAGAAATTTAATGACTAGGAACTGGAAAAACATTTATTTAATATTTGCAAAAGATTTCTTTCTCAAAAAAAAGTAGAGACACTAATTTGTTCTTTAAGCAAATTATTCTTTTGTTTGGGGGAAAAATACAATGAATGGGACGTTCAGTTATACAAACAAAAAGCAGATAACCACTTTTTGTTGAAGGCCATGAAATAAACTTAACTAATTTTCTTTTTTTCTTTTCTTTTTTATACTATTGTTCAATTACAGTTGTCCCCATTTTCCCCCATTACTGCTCTACCCACCCCCACCTCCCATTTTCAATCCTCCCCCCTCCCACCTTATCTTTGCCCACAGGCCCTTTATACATGTTCCTTGACAATGGTGTTCAACATAAACTAGGTGTTCTATTATGTGATTTAGTTGGGTTAAAGCTATGTATATGCTGGCTTTGTGCCTCTAGATAAGATGGCTATCAATAGAAAGATGGCAGTTTCCTTAAAATGGGTGAATATTCCCACTGTCAGTTATCCTAGGAAAAGGCAGAAAATGTGGACTTGGGAAGAAAGCCTTAGTTGGGAGATGTGGATTCTTCCTTCTCTCCCAGTCTTAGATTTCGAGTAGTGAAGATATGTTCAAGGGAATCCCAGCAGTGGGACTGAGCTGGCCCTTGCTACCTGGAGACAGGTTGAGCACCTTCAATCTCCTGAAACTAGATTTGGGCCTCGTGGGCTCTAAGAGCAGCCTTGCACAGCAGCAGTATCATCTAGATTGTGCTTCCCTTGTGCTAAACTCTCAATCAAGTCTTACCCAGAATTGCAGCCTGGTCTCAGATATGCTATAGGGAATCAAGGAAAGAGCCTGTGCCAGGCTTAGGATGAAGCTGCAAAGAGGAAAACTGTAACTTCTCTCCCAGTGCCACAGGCAGAGTCTGGCTGAGATATGGTTGCTCAACAACAAGGCTAGAGAAGAAGCTATTGCTTCTCTTTCTAAGTGCACAGGATTCCTCATTCTCAGGACCTCTGAGAAATACCTGGGGTGTTTGATGGAGGTAACTTCCCATAGAGCCAAACAGAGGCTCGAAGTCATCATAAAGTGGGTATTAAGTGTGACTTAATTTTGTGGTCCCAGACTACTAAGGTCTACACATATAAGTTGTACAAGTGTTTCTGTTCTGGTTTACTTTAACTGTAAACCAGAATGAATTAATAAATGCATTTAAAATGCATTTATTCATTCATTTATTTTTATGGAGCACCTACTCTGAGGCAGGCACTGTTCTAGACACTGGGCATAAAAGAGTAAAAAAAAAGACAAATCTGACTTCGTGAAAAAGTCCTTGCTAGCATAGGAGAAAATTCATTGCAAGGTACACTGTGTGCCTTCTAAATCCTAATTAAGAGAAGGGAGAATTGTCAATATTTTAATTTTTAAAACTATGATTTAATTTAAATATGGTTTTGCTACATGATAAGGAATCTCATTTGGTTGTTAAAAATTAGGAGGGTTGAGTCAATGTACTTTATCAAGAATATATGGGGAGCACATCTCCACCCTAATATAATTTTCTGCGAAGAAAAACGGCCCTCTTAAGACTTTTGGCTCCTTTGTACACCAGCCCCAGTGGGAACCATTGAGATTTCCTCTTGGCTTGTGGCCAAAATCTCAATACTATTTGGGCCACTCACATCTGAGAAAAAACAGTATAATAAAGTCTTTAGGAACAGTCTAGATATTTCTTTTGAAAAAAAGCACTAGAATAGGCATCTGAATCTTCTAATTGCTATTGCTGACGTAGTCTGTTGTAAAAATATAATAGTGAATAGGCAAGGACCGGAAGATTCCTAACTGTCAAACATCAGAGAGGTAATATAAATCATCTCTCTGGAAAAAGTATGGCTGTCAGAGCCTGTGAGCCTGGTTGCAAAGATATCTGTGACTAAATAATGCTGGTTATGGAAATTGTTGAAAAGTTATAAATAAAATACAGTACAACTAATTTCTCAGGTGTTTTTATTCTCGAGTAAAGATCTATTGTACATGAACCAAGTGGCAGTACGGCTTTCCTGTGGGGGTAAATCTTTAGAGATATGATCACTCATATTTGCTTCGTCTTTTTACTCTATCAGTCTCCATAACATTATTGTTTCTTGCTTTGTTATTCCTCTCTCCAATCCACCTCACTAGCCCGTGCTTATAAATAATTCAGCATCTGTCTGGGCATTTGTTTGCAGTATTATCTTACATGCTGTTACATAGGAAGAGGGAGAGTAGTAATGCTTAAATATGGGAGAATAATGTTTGCAAAGTGATTCTGTCACGTGCCTCTGAGCTTCCTCTTCTAGAAAGTCTGGTTTTATGGACTCAAACCTGCTGCAAAATTGGAATTAACTAAAATTTGGCAAGAGGGTCTACTCCAGTCAAGTGCACCTACAAAATGACCTACTACGCCTGTAAGTCCTGGTGAATTTGCATCTATATATTCAAAGGAAGCAAGTCAGTTCATCTGTACACACTATGGGGGGAGCAGAACCGTTTTACTCTCAGTAAAATAATGGTGATCAAATGCTATCCTGTTTTTAATTAATTCCACTTAATACCAAAATTATATATATGTATAGTATGAAAGATTAGGAACATTGAGGGTTTTATGAATGCAGAACTCTGAATTTAATTCAATTTTTCTTCAAACAGAATTTGAGGTAATGATGCTCATATTTCAAGGACAACTAAGGCAGTTTAGATCTCAGAGCCCAGGATTTCAATTCGAGATTTGCAGTTGAAACTTTGCTAGTTTACTTCCCACACAGTGCGTTCTACATACCCTTGAGGTACTGGGAAGTTCATCGTAACTGCAGCAGACACCCAATCTTCTGGTTTCTAAATGGAGTTAAGACAAACTTTGAAAACAGAATGAAGTACATGTTGGAGGAATTATACTTACATCTCTCTTGACTGACAATTAGTGAGAGTCCACCTTTTCTAAGTTATGAAAACCTACAGGAATCCAGGTCAAGTGTTGACTCAGGGCCCTTTGCACACACTGTTTCCTCTGGTTGGAATGCTGTTTACTTCCTGTCCACTGAACTTCAACTTCCAATCTAATCTAAGTTCACCTTTAAGGCCTTAGCTTTTCTTATACCTCAGAAGAGGTTGAGTGCCCCATATGCTCGCATGGTGTTATCTCCATCTCCACTTTTAGTGCTATCACCCTTTTTTTCTTTAGTGACTGATTGACATCTTTTTCCCCCAATAAACATAAAGAAGCTGAAAGATAGCTGACCTATATCTGTCTTAGTCACCATTGGCTAGCCATGTTCAAGGGAGTTGTTCAATAGGATTTGAATGGAGAAATCAATGCACATGAGTAAAAATAACAGCTATCACTTGTATGTGTGTTTACTACATGTCAGGTTCTATACTGTTTTACAGGTGAAAATGAATGAATGCATGACCATCAAGATGAGCACCAAGAACATTAAAATCATCTGAACAAATAGTAGATTTAATCTTAAGCAAGTTATGCACAAAGCCTTTTTGTTTACATAAAATTTAGGGGAAAGTTTCAAAGTTCAATATTACATGATTTACCTAACTTGCAAACTAGGTGGAAACTCACGTTTTATTGGTGAACTGCCAAGAGCAGCGCTTAGAAAAGACCATCCAGGATGAAACAGTAAAATGCTGACAGTAGCCAGGGAAAAGAGGAGATAAGAGGTAGGAAATCCAGGGTAAATGTTTTACTCAGATTCTCAAAGAGGCATGTGATCCCAAAAGGATTAAAACTAACGCTGTATATTTTATTTTGTGAACTGCATTTTTTCACTCAGCACATTTCACTTTTGACCATCTTATTATATCATTAAATGCTCTGCTGCAACATCTTTTCAAATGGCTAAAAGAATTCTGGCGTATATACTTCCAGTCTAGATGGAAGTATAGGTAGATACACTTTGCCTCCTCACACAACCAAAAGAAGGACAACAACAAATTTAAAAACAAAAAATAACCAGAACTGCCAGAAAATCAAACTGCATAGAAGTCCAACAACCAAGGAGTTAAAGAAGAAACATCCACTCAGAATGGTAGGAGGAACAGAGACAAGCAGAGACAGGCAGCTGGGGCAGAGAGGACATGGGTTATAATAATGAATAAAATCACTGATTCCATGAAAAAGAGGACTCAGGGTCTATGGGAAAGTCAGCATGGCTGACCTTGCTAGAGCAGTAAAAGCTCCTCCAAAGCTAATGCTAGAAATGAATGATGAGTAACCACGATGATTCCATCTAAAGGAAATCCTGTTGTTCGGGATACATTTCAGCCACTAGATCCATTCTTACAGTGTGCAATTGCATCTCAGATAATGAAACGCTACCATAAAAAATAAATAAATAAAAGTACTGCTAATGAACCTATTGAACTGCTTTGTCTAGGAGTGCTATTTGTGATGCCAGACCTTCTGTCATATCAGTCATTACCTTGAAAAGCTTTTTTAGAAAAGTGATCCCAATTTCAAAAAATGCTCATAGATTCCCAATCTGTAAAAAACAAACAAACAAAAACCCTCCCTGCTGGCTTTAATCTTCAAACCTACATGCTGTCACATGATGAATTTAGTGAATAAGACAAAGCCCTTAAGATGTATTTGGATCTGATAATTAAGAGATCTTGGAGGAAAAAGCACAACAGACAAGAACTTGTCCCAAAAGTTTTATCCCATTTTCATATTTCTAGTGAAATTTTGTTTCCAGAGATGATACCAGAAGCAAAGAAGTGACTTTGACAGTACTCTCATGGCTTGGGGTGGGGAGGGCGGTACGGTGTGTGTACAAGTTCAGGTGTTTAACCACTATCCTTCTCCCAAAATGCTAGTTTTTTTCCCTTTAGCTCACTGCTTCAACTCACTGGATACCACCTAGCACAGGCCAAAGCTTCATGAAATGAACACTGCTTAAACGTGATGAAATGAAGCATTAAGACTCACGCTGCCCTCTTCCTAGGGACTCAATGAATCCTCCACCAATTCTGTCCAGCAGTGTGGCTTGTGGCTCCCAGGGTTGCTCATTTCTAGCATGCAGTACTTATACATCTCTGCTACGGTACAAATTCTTTGAAAATCTTCTTGTATATTTAAGGTAACTGAGAATCTGAAACATTCACTATATTAATGTCACTCAAATAGCAGAAATTAAATCAGCCAAATGAAGACTCTTCTCTCTGGTAGGTTACAAGAAGAATAAGAATAAGAAGAAAGAGAAAAAGAAAATGCAAATGTACACACATGTGAAAATACCTTCAACTCCAGAGCTGCTCTCAACAGAGTTCCAGAAAGCTGCCTTGCTACTAAAAGAGCCCAAATGAAAATATTTAAAAAACAGGTTCAGTAGAATAGGATAAAGTTTCAACCTTTGGAGAGCTGGCTACAGAAAGGATAAACTCGATCCTGAATTTGTTCACAGCATGCTGTTATCTCATAAGCTGGCACAGAGACCAAGGAAGATCTGACCTGGGAATCTCAGGAATGCCATATCTCAGGCTTATGGATGTACTTGTCAGAGAGCCCCAAACACATGAAAGTTCTATTGTCACTATTATGATCTCACTGTGGGAAGACTCAATGTTAGGTCAGGTGCACATTTGAAATAAGAAAGAAAATGTTCCTCTGGGCTAATAGCATAGATCTGCATGGACCATGACATGCTCCAACCCAAAGAAACAACCAGTGCAGTAGAGTGGGAAGAGGTCATTTTCCAAACTGGTAGAATTCTAACAAAATTTCCTATAGGACAAGAAGAAACTATGCTGTATTTCCCTGCAAACAAAGTAGAGTGGGCAAGGATGATAATCACTCAGGAGTGAGTCTTGGCATGGAGAGAAATTAGAGAAACATGTAGGTGGAGATAAAGGCGTTCTTAGAGGTTCCTAGACATGGGGTGGAGTCTCAGAAAGATGCAAAATGAAGGAAATATTTAGAATAGTGATGAGAATGCACTCATCTACAGATCAGGAACACCATGCCTCCACCTGCTCTGCACAATGCAAACACTCAATAAGCATTTATTGACTTGAATTAATATGCTTCATAGTTCTAAAACATAGTCCAAAGCCTTATTAGCTAGTCCATAAAAGCCATCAGGAAAGAAGGTGATTCTTGACATATATCCATTTTATATTTGGAGATCCAGAGACATGAAATGGTTAGGTGAATCCTCAGGTCACCCTATGAGTTAGAGGCAGAGCCTAGCTGAGAGCCCACCCAGATGCACACACACCAGCCACCACTGAACTGGCCAGCCACTGACAAAGCCAGTTGCTGAAGAGGCAGGAATTCCAAGTTAAGTGGAATTTGAAGTCTAGACTCAGAGAATTTTCAGGTTCCTCAAAATTAACTTGCCAAACTCTTCCAAAGTCTGGCTAAGGAACTTGGAGCTTCCAAGTTCAAGTGGGAAGTTATGGAGGAAGAACTCTAAGATGGTGCGAGGAAGACTAAGAAGTGCCAAGGTCTTACCGAAAGGGCATGAGCTCTGGAGGCAGACAGTTCTGGCTTTGAATCTATCTTTATCATTCACTAGCTATGCCTTGAAGCAATTTACTAACCCCTCCATTATTCAGCTTCCTCATCTATAAAATGAAAAGTATAATGAGTATATTATAGAGTTGATATGGAAATCGAAGATGTCATATAAGCCCCTAATATTAAGACTAGTCCCCTCAGACAAGAGTTTGATCTCCAAAATATATAAAGAACTCATACAATTCCACACCAGGAAGACAAACAACCCAATTAAAAAATGGACAAAGGACTTGAACAAACACTTCTCCAAGGAAGACATACAGAGGACCCAGAGACATATGAAAGGATGCCATCCCTGGCCATCAGAGAGAGGCAAATTAACACTACAATGAGATACTACTTCACACCAGTCAGAATGGCCATCATAAACAAATCAGCAAACAACAAGTGCTGCTGGGGTTGTGCAGAAAAGGGAACCCTAGTGCACTGTTGGTGGGATTGTAGACTGGTGCAAGCCACTGTGGAAAAGAGTGTGGAATTTCCTCAGAAAACTAAAAATGGTACTACCTTTTGACCCAGCAATTCCACTTCTGGGATTATGCCCTAAGAATCCTGAAACAGCAATTCAAAAGAACCTATGCACCCCAATGTTCATAGCAGTACAATTTACAATAGCCAAGTGCTGGAACCTAAGTGCCCATCAGTAAATGTTGGGTCAAAAAACTGGTACATTTACACAATGGAATACTATACAGCAGAAAGAAAGAAGGAGCTTCTACCCATCGTGACAGCATGTATGGAACTGTAGAACATTATGCTAAGTAAAATAAGCCAGGTGGTGAAAAACAAATATCATATGATCTCACCTATAAGTGGAACCTAATCAACAAAATGAACAAGCAAGCAAAATATAACCAGAGACATTGAAATAAAGAACAAGCTGACAATAACCAGAGGGGATGGGCAGAGGGATAATGGGGAAAATTAGGGGAAGGTTCATCAGGGAACATATATAAAGGACACAGGGACAAAGCCAAAGGGAGTAGGATTAAGGGTGGGAGGCAGGGAGGGATGGGACGGGGGGAGTTGTGGGGAAAAGTAGAGACAACTGTACTTGAAGAACAATTAAAAAAAAGAAGTTAAAAAAAAGACTAGTTCATAATAGGCATTCAGAGATAAACCAACAAACAAAATGTTACAGTAGTGATTCAACTATGAATAGCAGAGCAGTATACATTAGAGGACATGTGAAGGTCTCCACCAACTTACTAAAAGAATATTTACAGTAATTGATAAACACAGGGACAGGGCATTCAATGTGCAGATCACAAGGATAATTTTTCAAGTATGAGAAAAATGCTATCCAGCAGCTCACGAGCAGATGTCACCCTGGAGTAGTGCCCTTGACACAGGGCAGGCTGCCTTTCATTGTCTGTTCTTCTCTTTTTTGCTCTCAATTAGAGCTTTTAATATATAATGTTCATCACATACTGTACCACATACACCACATATTGCATGCTGATATATTTATATACCATATAGACTGTGATTTTACTATAGACTCCCAAGTTTGAGGGCAGATGTCATATGCACTTAAATTTGTCCAAATTCTTAAGAGTTAAATTACTGAATGCTGCAGCCAACAGCAGGATTTGTGACAGAATTTGGTTACTGAGAATGCATTTGGGAGGTTCTTACCTTCTAACTAAAAACTCCATTAAACCAACACAGCTTAATGCATTTGGAGTTTTATTTGACAATATAATTGTTGATATTATCTCTATCTTCTTATCAAAGGGAAATCATCCTTTTTCACAAGGAATTGATTTAAAGGGACTTACACTTCTGAGACAGACATACTACAGAGATCTAGACCTGGGAACCTCCAAAACTATAGGTGTTAAATAGTATCAGGGTTGAAAGAACCTCAGTGGCCTGCTGATAACCTTGAAATACATTCCATTTATACCTCTCTTGACCCATAATGTCAGTCCAGGTGCCATTTAAAGATCGGTAATAATATGATGACTATTTAGAACAATTTAAGAATTATCTCCAAAGGGCAATCACACGGTGAAAACAAAACAAAACAAAACAGAGGATAGTGAAGACAACTGATTCCTGCAACAAGTTAAAAATCCTTGCAACTTTCTCACTCCTTTAAGTTGATATAAGTCAGAAGACTAGGTTGAGGAAAGCCAGAAAATCTTTGAAATTAAACTTACCCATGTATGATTTCTTTTAATATGATCAAAGCTGAACTTTTACCGAGAAGTTTTCTCAATATAAAGGTAAGCAATTCCACCTTCAAAGACATTTTCTTGTATACTAAACAGCTTTGATTACATAGTACTCTGTTTTCTTCAAAATTAAATCTAACATTTATAAATTTTGATCAACAATATGGTCCTAGTTTTCCAAAGTTCATGCTTAATCCTAAATGGCCTAAGGGGACACTGTGAAGTTAGGGAAGTTTTTAAGGGCTCTGCTGTCTCTGCTTTTCCTTAAATGTTGAGGTTTCACTAAGTTCCATCTTTTCATCTTCTATCCTCTTCTTATCTTACTTTACAGACTTTCCCTGAGTGAACCTGTCCACTTCTCCTTACATGATGATGACTCCTAACTCTCTACCAGCTGTAAGCTCAGGCCTCTCTCCTGAACTTCAGACTCATATATCTAAATGCCTTCTGGACATCTCTGCCTGGATATCCTGTTCTCAAACTCATTATGCAAGCTATGAAGCTTTTTTCTACCAAATATACTCCCCTTTCTCATTTTCTTTACTTATGACTAGATCCATGCAATCATTTAGGCCAGAAATCTGAGCACAGTGCTGTAAGAGCAGAGGGGAGATTTTTAAGCCTAGTAGCAACTGACTGCAGCATAGGAGAGCAAGCAGGCATTCCAAGTGGCATCATGTAAATATAGAGACACCAAAATGACAAATAGCATGGCATGTGTATTATTAGTCAGGATAGGATATCCTCTGCTGAGCTCATAAGGAAACTCCATAATCTCAGTAGCTTTTTATTTTAATTAAAAAATAAACCCCTGCCTTTATGCTCAATTAATATTTGACAAAGTAGGCAAAAACATACAATAGAGTAAAGACAGTCTATTCAATAAATGATGTCAGGAAAATTGGGCAGATATATGTAAATAAAATGAAACTAAACCACCTTCTTACACTATACACAAGAATAAAGTCAATATCAATTAAAGACTCAAATGTAAGATTTGAAACCATAAAACTCCCAGAAGAAAACATAGGCAGTAAAATATCAGACATTTTTTGTAGCAATATATTTTTCTGATATATCTCCCTGAGCGAGGGAAATGAAAGACAATATAAACAAATTGGACTACATCAAACTAGAAATTTTTGCTCAGCAAAGGAAACATCAACAAAATGAAAAGATAACCCAACGAATGGGGGAACATATTCACCAATAATACATCTGAGAAGAGGTTGGTATTCAAAATTTATAACTAAAACAACTCAACACCAAAAAAACCAAACAACCCAATTTTAAAAATGAGCAAAGGACCTGAATAAACACTTCTCCAGAAAGGACATACAGATGGCCCATAGACATATGAAAAGATGCCCAATGTCAATAATCATTAGAGAGATGCAAATTAAAACCACAATAAGTACCATCTCACACCTGTCAGAATGGCTATCATCAATAAATCAACAAAAAGGTGTTGACAGGTGTTGGGGAGGATGGGAAGAAAAGGGAACTCCATGACTGTTGGTAGGAATGCAGACTGGTATAGCCACTGTGGAAAACAGCATGGAGTTACCTCAATTATGCCTTAGCAATTCCACTTCTGGGAATATATCCGAAGAAAGCTAAACACTAATTCAAAAGAATATGAACCCCTATGTTTATTGCAGCATTATTTACAATAGCCAAGATCTGGAAGCAGCCTAAGTGCCCATCAGTAGATGAGTGAATAAAAAAGCTGTGGTATATTTACAAATGGAATACTACTCAGCCATAAAAAAGAAGGAAATCTTACTTTTGCAACAGTATGGATGGACCTGGAGAGTATTATGCTAAGTGCAATAAGCCAGTCAGAGAAAAACAAGTACCACATGATTTTACTCTCTTTGGAATCTAATGAACAAAATTAACTAACAAACAAAATAGAAACAGACTCACAGATACAGAGAACAGACTGATAGTTGTCAGAGGGGAGGGGTTTGGGGGCTGGGTGAAAAGGTGAAGGGATTAAGCAAGAAACAAAACTCTTAGACACACACAACAGTTATGATGATTACTAGAGAGAAAGGGGGGTGTGGGAAGTAGAAGAGGATAAAGGGGGATAAATGGTGATGGAAGGAGACTTAACTTTGGGTGGTGAACACATAATACAATATACAGATGATACATTTTGGAATTGTGCACCTAAAACTTGTATAATTTTATTAACCAATGTCATCCCAATAAATTCAATAATAATGTTTTAAAAATCTGATGCCAGCTCCCTCTGCCCATCTGTGAGTTGGACAAGGGTCTTTTCTGGCCCTTGGAGGACATGGACTTTGGCTAAAACTTAGAGCCCTAGCTCTCCTGGTTCTTGGGCCTTTGAACTCAGACTGGAATTTACACCATCAACCTTTCTGCTCCTCAGGCTTTTAGACTCAGGCTGCAACGACACCACAGAGCTCTCTCAGATCTCCAGCTGGCTAGTGGCAGATCTTGGGACTTCTTAGTCTCCACAGTCACAGAAGGTGGGAGCTATAAACACCAATATACCTGCTGGAAGAGGAAACCCACCAACAAAGGAACCACCAACAGATAACAACAGAAGAAGGTGAAGGAGGGAGGGAAAGCCACACTAACCTCAATCCAGAACCGATCTGGAAATACAACTAAATGACGCAGAAATTACCCAGGACAAACAACTGAACAAGAGTGAGAGAGAAGCCTCAAAACCTTGTCCACACAGAAGAATCAGCTTCAACACAACCTGTCCACACCTGCACAACAGAATACAAGACGTGGTGGATGGAGGTTTACCAGTTAACCAGCTGGAGGGAAGGACCCACCAAAAAAAGATCGAACAACAATTAAAACCCAAAGACATACAGAGAGCCAACATAAATGACAGCCCAAGACCAGCGAGCTCAGGAGATCAAGGAGACTGCACCACTGAATCTCACAGGTGTTCTACCACAGACGTTCACACCAGAAACCCAGGGAGTCAGAACAGACCAATTTGAGAAGCAGAGGCTACCAAAAAGAGTCTCACAAACAATGAGAAGACAAAGAAACAATCTTCAAATGAAAGGAAAGGAGGAAGCCTCAGAAAGAATGCTAAATGAAATAGAGGCAATTCAACTATCAGATAATGAGTTCAAAGCAATGGTTATCAGGAAGCTCAATGAGCTCACAGAGAATTACCAATAACTGCAGAGAAACTACAATGAACTCACTGCCAACTATATCAACATGAAAAAGAAAATAGAAAATATCAACAAGGGCCAAGAGCAAATGTTCATGCTCAATGTTCATAGCAGCACAATTTACAATAGCCAAGTGCTGGAAGCAACTTTAGTGTCCATCAGTAAATGAGTGGATCAAAAAACTGTGCTACATTTACACAATGGAATTCTATGCAGCAGAAAGAAGGAAGGAGCTCCTACCCTTTGAGGCAGCATGGATAGAACTGGAGAGCATTATGATAAGTGAAATAAGCCAGGCAGTGAAAGACAAATACCATATGATCTCACCTTTAACAGGAACCTAAGCAACAAAATGAACAAGCAAGCAAAATATAGGCAAGGACACTGAAACTGAGAACAGGCTGACAGTGACCAGAGGGGAGAGGGGAGGGGGTTATAGGGGAAAATGATGAAGGGTTTGCAGGAACAATTATAAAGGACACATGGACAATAACAAGGGCGGGGGAGGGTGGAAACAGGGGAGGGAGGTGAGGAGGGCTGGGGTGGGGTGGGGAAGGCAGAAAACTGTACTTGAACAACAATAAAAAATAAATTGTAAAAATCTGATGCCAATTGGTCAGGTTTACTGCAACAGAAAATCGGGATTGCTGCTTTCATCTTGCAACCTACTTTCTTCAGCTTCTGCACTTCCTGGCTTATAGAAAACAGAGAATGATCATGAAAAATTCAGACCCCTCTCAGCTTCCTTGAACCAGAAGTGTATATCCCTTCTGCTCACTTTTCTATTATCAAGAACTTGGTTATTATCTCAATCTAACTGCAAGAGAAATTGGGAAATATCTTCTCAACTGTCCAGGAAGATGAAATGAGGTAGTGAACACATAGCATTTGTTTCCACAACAATATGTTTAGGAAACTGTTGGAAGACTGGCTTACCTGAAAATCAGTGGGGATGGTGGGGGCAATGTGCATGGTGGGGAAAGAGGGTGGACAGTGCAAGGAGAGACAAGAACGAAGGTAAAGCTAAAGCCAGCATAACTACCTAGAAGTTCTAGGTGCCATGCTTAGGATAGTGGGATTGTAAAGATTGAAACAGTGCAAAGACAGGGAAATGTGGTCAGTGGAGAATCCCAGAGCACAAACTTCTCAACCTAAGGCACTCCAAGTAAAAGGCCAGCTCCTGCTCCCGGGGCCAGCCTGAGTTTCCCATTGCTGTAAGAATCAGTGGAGTGCACACTGGGGTCTGGGAGTGAGCCTAAGTGTAAACAAATGAAAAAGCTTGTGATACTGTGATCACTGTCTCTGGACACTGTGTGATCCTTTCTCAGATAGCTTGGTTCCTATACTTCCCCAATGCCACTCCTGTCTTAGTCACCTCCCAGCTCCCACTGCAGACTCACCTTCCTGTTCTCTCTGGTTCAGCTTGACTTTCTTCTTGACTTTGGTGAATGAGATTTCTTGCCCCCTTTGCTTCTGATGGGGATCCACCTCCAGCGGTATATATGGCAGCTGATTTCCACTCTGTTTTACACTCAGCTGTCTTCTGCCAGTCTTGTCCAGTCAA
Organism: Macrotus californicus; assembly: GCA_007922815.1. Lineage (NCBI taxonomy): Eukaryota > Metazoa > Chordata > Mammalia > Chiroptera > Phyllostomidae > Macrotus > Macrotus californicus. The sequence continues at coordinate 9,279 of VMDR010005797.1, read as the reverse complement.
AAGATAAAATGACAACAATAATGCTAACGTTTACTGAGCATTTAAAACATGCCTGGCAATGTTCAAGCTATATAAATATGTAAATATATATGTATATATATATTTGTAAAATGCATGTAACCACCATAAATAGATATAGATGTAGACCATTACATTCTCAGACCAACACCACATGGTAGGTGTAATAATTACCTCCAATATGCACACAAAGAAACTGAGGCAAAAGAGGTTAACTTGCCACATTCAAATGGATTGTAAGCGGTCAAATTGGGATTTTAATTCAGGATGTCTGGCCTTTTGCCACTATGCTATACTACTAAGTAAAGAAAGATGGAGAAAGGGGAGATAGAGACAACACGGCTTGATGATCTTTAAAAAAAATGTGAGGAGCAGTTGTGATTAGCCCTGAGAAGGCAGAAGAAAGAATCCCCATTGGAGAGAATTGCAAAGGAAGAGGTGCCACCAGTGCATAAAAAGCCTACAATTATTCACACAAGGGGTATTTGTATTCTTAAAAAGAGACAAACTCCTGGAGAGGATAATGCCTGAATTTTTATCAATGGAATTTCACATGCCCTGGCAGGTGGGTGGCAGGGAGATTTAAACCCCTCAAATTATAGCTCCTGCACTCTGCCTCAGAAAAGTCCATTCGTCTTGGCAAAGCCCCTTCCACACACGCACAATGTGCGGTCTCGAGCAGGCTTGAGGCTGGACAGCTTGTCAACCCAGCACACAAAATGAGAACTGTTTCTTCAGCCTGCAGCTGGCTAGCCCTTTCAGCCGGTTTCAGCTGCCAGGAGCTACGCGTGCAGCAGGGCCACGCCCCTAGATGAATATTTATGAACCTTGGGGTTGAAGATGGGAATTTCAAAGACTCTGAAGGGATTAAAGAGACCAAGGGGCTTCCAGATGAGGAATTAGAAGGGAGGATAGAGCCTGGTTTTGCCAGGACATGACCTAGGCAAGGTCAAATTTATAAAGGGAGCTCATTTTTCCTTGCAGTTTTTCAAGTTTTTCTATGTCCTTCCACACCAACAATGTGTAAGGTCTTTTTCTAACACTAGGAAATATGAAAATAACTGAGAGTAAGCTATTAGCTGGGTATTAAGTGTGTACCTTATAAGTTTTACCCAGGTAAACCTCTGTGTTAACACTGTGAACCAGGAGAAGGAGATAGCTGCCAAGAGGGACTTGTAGTTAATTGGGCTTAAATTCACAACCAGAGTTTAGCAGCCGTTGCCGCCAGAAGCCTCTCACACTCACTGCATTTCAGAAAAAAGCCATAGGTTGAACTGTGGGCCTTCTGTGATGTGCTCCCACAGTCCCAGCCCATCCTTATAAAGAATTTCATTCCTGGAGCCCTATTTTGACCAACAGGCTGAGACCTGATCCATCCAATTGGAGCTGTGTAGCTATACGCTCATTTGCATTTTTTACCAATCAATCAGAGCATTTCTATAATGACTAATCAGAGCTCACAGTTTTGACCAATAAGGATAGTGCTATTTGGGCCAATCAAACTGTGCAAATTTGGAGTCCTCATTTGCATAAAAATGGACTAATCAGGAACCAGGGCAAGTGTTTTCTCTCCCTTTTTTTCCCGGGAGTACACTTTCCATTTAAACAGAGGTTATGTCTCCCAGTTTGCAAATTACTCATTTACATGAAGTTTCTCTTCTTTCTGCACCTCAAATTGGGGAATCCTATTGATACCATATTGGTTATAGCAAACTTCTGTTGACACAAAAGTTTTGTTGAGCTTTTGTTCAACACCACCCCTCTCACACACCAGCTTATGCAGGTATGTTAATTTGTGTGATTTTAAGATCAAATCTATGGTTTTTATATGAGTGTCTGTCTATGTCGTAGACTAGAAACTTTTAAATAAGCTTTTAGACACATGTACACTTTGATCTTGATGGAACATAATTAGCGAATTAACTGCACCTATAAATACTCATATTTGGCTCTATTATTTTTATTAATGGAGAAATTTCCTAGCACACATCATCTGAAAGAGTGAAGAGTACCCAAATGCATTCCATTGACTTATAAGACAAGGCAGGCTTTGGGGGAAGTGCATTCACAATCTTTTGTTGTTGGAGCAATGAGAGGTCACTTTAGAATTCACTTAACAGAAATTACTAGAAACTTTGTTGAGTGTGTCTATTCCATTAATTCCTCCATTAGGAGGGATACTTTTCTACAAGTTGGAAATAGAGGAAAAAACACTATTGAAGAGAATCAAAGAATAAATCAAGGGACTATAGTGTGAAAGCACTTAGCTACTTTAAATGAGTACCGACCCTTCCTCAACTCCATTCCCACCCCAGAGACCTGAACACAGTGCATGTGTAAGAGAACAACTGAGAACAGTAGTGAGAGCTCATGGGAAGCAGGACAAGGCCCAGACAAAGGACACAAGTAAATGTCCCAGTAATCATGGATTCTGGAAATTGTAGTCTAATAAACTTGCCAATAATCCCCAGCAAAGTTATAGATTAGGAAGTTAAGCAGGCAGCTCGTGAGCACTTAAAAAAGATGACTGTGAGGAACCAAGAGAGTTCATCAGAAACTGGTCAGACCCAAGTTTATTTCTTTTTTGTTTATTTTTTTAAATGAAGTACTTGACGAGTACATCAGAATGCCAAAATCAAAGAAAAGGACACTCTATCTCTCCCTACCTTTTTGGGATGGATTCAGAATTCAAAATTCTCAAATTTAGCATTTGGCAGTCAAAAGAGAATTACTCTATGGCTAGAAAAAAGCTGGGTTTAATTCCAGACTTTGCACTTTGAGTTTCAGTTTTCACAACTGCAAAATGGGAATAGAACACCTACTTCATAGATATAAAAAAATACAAATAGTGTATGCAGCACAGGTACTCAAGGAGGCACAGTTATTATTAAGAAGCAAATTAAGAGGTAAAAATTCAAATACAAACTCAAGAAAAAGAAGAACTGAATTGAGTAATTCATATAAAAATGTGTTTTATTTACTCTTTTATTCAGTGTGAAATAGCCAAGTAACATGTTTTAGGTGCAAACTGAAGCTTGTTAACATAAGTATGTATGTGTAAACCAAAACAAAAGAGTCCCACTTAATTTCAGTTTGTCAGATTCTATCTAAAATCTTCTATCCCTTTCTGAGCAGCACACTTGAAAGATAGCAAAGAAAAAATTAAGCAACATTCAAGATGGTGGGAGTCCCAGAAACCACAATATCTGAAAGATATTTGAAAGAAAGGAGCTATTTATTGAGAAGAGATTACATAATAACTATTTTCTGATACCTGAAGAGCTGTGATGTGGAACAGGGTACAGACTTGGCCTCTACAGCTCCAAAGGGTAGAATTGGAACAAATGATTGGAAGTCTCGATGAGATAGATTTTTGGATTCAACATGTAAAGCTGTTCAACAACACAATGAGCATTCTTGAAAAACTAGCAAGTTCACAAATACTGAAAATATTCCTGCAGTGAGTAGAGGCCAGATGTCAAAGATAATGTGAAAGAGATTACTGCCCTGGAAAAGAGAGTGGCCAGGGGTCAGATTAGAGTTAGTGATGCAGCTGTAGGCCACCACCCCCAGCCATGGTAAACATGATGAATCAGTGATAGCTCTTTTTCCTGCTGAACTAAATTCAGCCTGACAATCTTTCAATGCCATGCTCCAAGCCATCACCCCCACCAACTAACTAACATCAGCGTTGACAGCCCACCCAGATGACCCCTTAGTCTCTAAGATCCAATGACTTAGAAATTTCCCCCATACTATAACTATAAAATATGTCTCTAAATTAACTAGGAGAGTTGCAGTTAAATGCAAAAATGCTTCCAGATATCTGTGTGTGTGTGTATGTGCTCACATCTGTATGTGTGCCTTTGTGTGTATATACCCCAAACCAGAATCACATGAGGAAAATAACTCATTATCCACAGGAGCCCTGAAATAGTGAATCCCAGTTGGGACATGTCAATAGTGAATGGTATTGCTTAATGAATACCTATCCATTTCTTATATACAAAATTCAAAGTTTTTCTTACCCTCTCCCACCCCTTATAAAATTTCAACCTCATTTTGTAAGTTGTAACTTTTGGGACACTAAGAACAAGTTAGTATAAAAAGAGAGAATTTGAGAGGTTGGCAGAAATAGGGCCGGAATACTTAGTAAACCCTTAAGAAAAGAGGATATTTTATGATTAAGCAGAAATAACCAAAGAGAGATCAATAAGAGACTAAATACAATTGTCCAAAGATATATCAAACTAATAGTCCGAGCTGATGAATTGGCAGCAGGAGCTTCCTGGAATGTGTAGTAGTTGAAGACAGGTAGGTGATAGCTCATATTTTGCTCCTCCGCTGGCAATTAAGAGGAACAAAGAACTCAGTCAAACTACCAAGGAGAGGGACACAGGTGCAAAGACATTCTGTTGGAGAAAAGATAATATTTTCAATCATAATGCTAGAATAATTGGACATCTATATGCAAAAAGTTAAATACCACACCTTTCACCATATACAAGAATTAACTCAAAATGAATCATAGATGGAAACATAAAACTTCTTGAAGTTTTCTGTTTCAAACAGGTTATTTACATTTTAAAGGTGAGTCAGTTTAAAGAAAAAATATAAGTAAATAAGTGGGAAGCAGATACGCAAGAATCATTCAGATGGCACCCCACCACTGCACTCTGCCACGCAGCCTCAAGGGCAAAGCAGGGTGTCAGAGCCCCACTCAGGCAGGATGGCATTTAGTCCTCTAGTCTCAGGAAGAAAGTCCGCAGGCGAACCAACCAGGAAACCCTGTTGCGTGGGTGTGGGAAATTCTGTTGGAAGAAGACAAGAGGAAGCTGCTGTCTGCGGCCCAGTGTTTCCCAGCTCCGGGCCGCAAGTTTCGGAGACAGGAATATGAATCCTAGATGCCATGAGTCAACCCTGGTGTGGCTACTTTTTAGCAGCCTGGCCTGGAAAGCTCGGCTCTCAGTACCTGCAGCTAAGTGGCCTGAGTAAGGTAGGAAGGAAGGTGTGTGCTGCCCATTTCATCTTTTAAATTATGGAATGAAATTATGACACCATTACGACATTTTCCTTTATCAGGATCAAACTCCAATATGTCAAAAATTATAAAAACAAGTGTATAACAAATATTGCAAGATAACCTCCCATTGATTTTCTAAGAAAGTAACAAATAAAATATTCCTTCTTTCTTTACCCATAAAATTCTCAATAAAGGCAATGCTTGCACTGTAAAAAGCATTAGCTATGCTGTTAAGTTGCCTGGGTTTGAACCCCAGCCCTTCCTCCTATTAGCTGTGTAAGCTTGGCCTGGTTTCTTCTCTGAATCTCTCTGAACATTAGTTTCCTCTTCTGTAAAGAGGGGATGAAAAAAAAAAAGGCTACCAGAGATTGGATGATAATGCACATGGAGGTGTTTATTTCACGGTGCATTTACCAGTACTAAGCACTTAAAGTTACAGACTGGGAGGGAACTTAAAGATCACTTAACACCTCTCATCTGCTGTACTAGTAGAGCAAGGCCCAGAGACCCTGGTGGCTACCCAGCATCCCAGAGCTAAATTAGGGGCAGACCTGCTTTTCACAAATTAAAGCGCTGTCATTTTTCACTGCAGTTGCTTTTCCTCTCTTGGTGGTTGGGATTATTTTCCTGGTACCTCCTCTTCTTATGTCAGGCTTAGAACAACTTGCAGCATATTTCACTTTGATTTTCCATGGCTTCACTGTGACCCGACATTCTTTTAGCACTCCTACATTGCGAAAGCTGAACACCATCTGTCATCTGATCAGTGTGCGACCGTCCCTCAAGAGCTTAGTAAATGCCTTTTCTATGAAGCATCCTTCCCTTTTAAGCATAACGCGATGTTATAATTTCACTTTCAAGGTCCACTCAGGAGAGAAAGGATGATAAAACAGGTCCACACATAAACATTCTCCCCCTGGGCAGCGTGACTATAAATATACCAGGATGTTCCTTTTTTGAGCTAACAACAAATTATCTAATGATCTTCCACTTCCAGGCTTTTTAAGTTCCCTTCTCTCAAAAAGAAAAGATGGTGTGTTGGTTTCTGCGTCATCTCTTCATATAACGGACATAAACTGTTATTCCGAAAAAGATTACTTAAGTAACACAAACTAATCCAGGTGGGAATCTCCTTTGTCCTCCTATTTTCTCAAAGTCTATAGGGTAGAGTCATAAACTACAGTGGGTTTTACCAATAACAGCTCACCAGAAGGACAAGCTATTTGGAAATTAGGTCACATCTTAGGGCTTTCTGCCAGACTCACACAGGAATAGTAACATCATTGCCAGAAGTATCTTTGAACACAAAGAACAATGGCAGATAATGTTGTTTTGCTGGGAAACGCTGAACGGCTGGATTCCTTACCGGGTCTCTTGGAGCAAAAGTTACCTAACAAAAATAAAGAGGCTGAGGGGAATGTTTTCAATGTCTGCCTCTGCAAAATAAACTACTTCTCCATCCATTTTAGTATTATAATGTATATTCCCTGGCATAGAGCAAGGGATTAAAATGTGTGGATAGAGAAATGAACCATCTATTTTCCTTCTCTTTGTCTATTATCCCCATATTGCCTCAGAGAAAAACATAAACAAGGATGAGTGAAGAGCTCAGGTTCTCCCTTTGGGTTCTGTTCCTGATGTTTGTGGAACATTTGGTTGGGGCTTTATGTTATCAAGTAGCCCCTAAGTGCTCAGCGAGCTGCCTGTCACACCACCTGCCCTTCCTCCCTTGGAGAGGGATGAGTTTAAAGTTTTGTTCCAGAAAACACCTGGGAGCGTATTAGAACTGTGGAGTCTCAGGTGTCATCCCAGAGTCAGAATCTGCATTATAAAAGGACCCCTGGGAAACTCATGTACACATTCAAGTTTGAAAAGCACTAGTATAAAGCCTGCTTGAAAGATGGATCCTCCGAATACCAACACTTGCTAGACTCAGGAGATAGAGAGCCTCAGACTGCATTTCGAGTAGACAATTGTTTCCAGAAAGAAAAGAAAGACAAGGAGCCCACCAGACTTCCAGTGCTTGCAAAGTGACATCAGTCCTTAGATACACGGCAAGGGACAGAGCATCTTCTTCAGGGTCCCCAGTCTCAGTCCGCACAGGCAGGCAAGGGACAATCACTACTGCACAACTCAGCAAGAGTTTGAAACTATCCAGGGCCTCTTGTTATTTTTCTTCTTTCTGTGTGTTCCATAAAAACTGTCGCCAAAGCATTTCAAAACTTAAAATTACAGCTGATTGCCTCGTTGTCTATTAAAAGAATAAAGCTCTTTAGGTGACATAAATCCTCATTCCAGAAGAAATCAATAGAAAATGTTAATCTGTCAGTGATAAATTGTTGTATGTATTGATTTCCATGGCTTTCAGGGCTCTTAGCAGCAACAGGGGAAAGGCTAATCTTTCTGGAATGTGTGTGCACTTGGAGCATAGCCCCCTGGGAGCAAGGGAGCTTGCCTGTTAGTCAGGAGTGCATTACGAACAAATTATAAGCGAAAATGCCTTTATCGTGACAGAATTCTCCATTTCAGCTACTCTTTAGCATTTACAGGGCAGACGATACCAAGGAGGGAACAAATGTTTAACAGCCATCTGCTTTGCACGCAGAATTGGACAGACTAATTCACACGTAGGGTGGTACTCTAATCATCCTTTTAAAGCGCTGCCAGCAGCATTGTTCACTGAAACGCTTTTCTTCGGTGCAAACTCAAAAAACATGCCATAACAGCTCTTCCTCTGGTTATGTTTTAAGAGACTGACACATGACTGATAATGGATGAGAAAAATACTGGAAACATCGATGTGTGTTCCTCTGTGGATTGAATTTCACCTCTATTTCTTCACAGAGTTCCCACTGCCCATGGTCCCTCCACCCACTTCCACTGGTTAAAACCCTACTTGTTCTTCATGAAGCTCCTCTGTGTAGCCTTGTCAGAGCTCACAAATTAGAGTTCTCTTTTCTTTCTTTGTGTTCTCATAGCAAGTTATGTAATCTCCTAGTGTATCACGGGACTCTTTCTACCCTACAATGTAGTTGTTTGACACGCTTTACCTCTACTGCTACGCTGCATGCATCTTTAGAGCTATGCCTTATTAATTTCTGTGGCTTTCCATCTAGCACAATGGTTGGCACATTTTGTGTAGTCCTCAGCTAGTTATTGATTTGAACAAATGAGGGTTTATTGAGTTTTCATTACCCAGTGTCTCATGGCCCAGAGTGACCACAGATCAATCAATATAGAAAAGCAAATATTAGGGGGAAAGTAGTGGGGCTCCACGAACATCTTAATTCTCTTTGTCAACCAGTCAACATATATGGAACTAGCACCCATAGTGTACTTAGGAAAAGAAAATTATAAAACAAAGAGGAAGAGGTTACAATTAAGTTACAAAGAAAAAATTTTCAGGGCTGGTAAAAGGCAAAAACATAAAGCAGACTAAGTTGTATTCATCATCTTTTGTGCACAATCTGTCCCCCCTCCCTCTGATTTCCCACTATCCTCAAAGGCTTTTTAGTTTTTTGACCACCTTGCTATGTCCCTCTATGTGTATCAAGTGTAGCTTTTCTCACTTTATATTATCATTAAGTCAGGAAGTTAAGTTCGGGCCTAGGCTATAATTGGGGTTGAAGTATGTCTATTTTCCAGCAATGACCCAAGGACCATGCCTGAATTCTTAGAGAAAGGAAGTGGGAGAGAATTTGAAAAATGCTGTGATCACCAAGGACTTGGGAAAAGAAGTGGCCCAGATACCTCTGCACCAAGACCCAGAAAACAAAATGAAGCACCCAGTGAGGCTCAGGACATTCTCCTCATGGAAGACAGCTGGGCTGCAGTGAAATATGGATTGAAGGACTAACACTATTTTGACATTAATTCATTCATTCACTCATTGTTAACATATGTGTTGAGCTGCTAGCAAGTGTCTGGCACTGTACTCGGCCCAAAGAAGATGACACTAAAGAAAATGGACAGGGCTCCTGACCTCTTGCAGCTTATTGTTGCTGTGAGATGACAAAAAGGCACCAGCTACAGAAAGTTGTATCTTTTTAAAATCTACCCCAGAAAGGGGGCAGAGGAGAATGGCTGAGCTGAAGAAGGAAGTATGGTCTCAGTCACTCTCCTGGCCCATTTTCCTTCTGCCTTTTAACTCTATATTGCTTGCTGGGTTAAATTAGCATTTTCCTTTTTGGATTAGGTCAGTCTGGAAAACAATAAGAATTCTCTACTCCAAACTACTC